>JAVJIF010011870.1:0-124714 GCA_038442645.1 Agave tequilana | reverse complement strand
TCAAGAAAAATAAGTTTGGTTCAATAGTTGGTTTCAAATCAAAAAATTGAAGTTCATATTTATTTCCCATCAATGAAATATGACTATCCATAATAGGTGATTTAATTTCAAGATTTATAGGCACGGGAATTAATGTTAGCTTGAGAAATGGGTCCAATTTGGTAAGGATACCGGAGTCAACATAAATTCAAAGTTTGGAACTAAATCACAAGGTTGGGGATCGGGTTCACTTTCATAATCAAATTCAATCTCATTGAATAAAAAACTTGTCAATTTGTCAAAGTATTGATATTGATCAAGTTCAAAATGTTGTGGTGAAATTAAATCTTGGTTGAAAATCCAAGACACTATGATTCTTGGTCCCAATTAATATGGTTAGGTAATCGGGAATAGTCAAAAATATGTTAAGTAGAGTTTCCTCATTCCTATCATTTAGCATGATGTTCAAACGATCCATTATGCTTCTAACCTATCAAAGGAATCATTTTATTTTTGAATCATGTATTTCATACTCTTAGCTAAGTCAGTAGATTCTTCTTGTTGTGAGATATGAAAAATAGAGTAAGGATCTGGGATTTGATAATTTTGATGAGATTTCGAGTCTTCTAGATTTTGAATTCATCGCTCAAGCTCTTCTAAGGCTTCCATCCTCTTTTTTCAGTTAATTGGTTCTTCTATTAGTTATTTGAAAAAAGGAGTATATGAAGCTGAATGTTGGTAAGGTTGTTGATAATATGACTCGGGGAGTTATATTCCCGCTGACTCTGTGAAGAGTGGAGATGATAATTATTTCAATTTTGTTTATAATATTGGGACTGGGGCATGTGTTGATTCGGATAGGAGCAATCCGACATACTTGATTGGTTAGAGTTATGAAATATCGGGTTAGTAATATCCGAGTCAAAAGATGTTGGGGTATAGTATGAATCATTATATGTATTGGAATAATCGTAATTATAATCTATATCACCAAGATGTCAAAACAAAAAATAAATAAGCAAATAAACAAATAAAAAAGAAAAAATCTAGCCTAAGTTAGGGTAGACCTTAGACAACTCCTAGCTGGTTAGACTGTCAACATGGGGTGTATTGTAGAATCTGACTACAAGTTAATCGGCCAGATAGGGAAAAGACCAGTGGGAGGTATCCGTGCCTAAGCAACAGGCCTAATTATACCAAACCGCTATTCTTCGAGGTTTTTCCTCTCAATCCCCAACCTTTAACACCAAGTTGACAAGAGTCAAATTCTAATCAACTTCCCCTTTGGTCTATCTCCCATTGAGTCCGCGATGTTCTTAGGGCCAACGTCTACTCATTTTTAATTTAGACTTGAGTTAGTGAGTGAGGAGATTATTTGTGGGCTAAGGAAGGGTAATGACTTCCCCCTTTATCTTGTTTATATGACAAGCCCTTACTCAATTTAGTCCAGTGTACAAGTATATAATATAAGCAACACTTAAGTAATATGAATAACTAAAAATGTGTTTCCTAATACTACATGCTATGCATTAGTATCTTTGCTCCAACACTCTTCAACAGTAATGAAATGTAATGAGTTAGACACGTGCCTAAATGTAAGTCTAAATATTTTTTTAGCATTTATAAGCAATAACTTACTGTTGAGCTTAGAAAAGTATATACAGTGAGTTAAATAAGAAAATAAGTAGCTGCAGAAACTTAAATTTTGCAAGTCAACCAACGTGCAAAAAATATAAGTTAATAATTCGCTCAGATTGTAGCGAAAACGCGGCTTTTGTCGCGTTTGCGCAACAAATCTGAGGGTTTCTGGGCACTGCTTTCTTGAGCAGAGTACATGGCTACTTATATGTCCACTACAGTAAAAATTTTCTTGATGTCTCCTCTTGCACACAAGAACAGAGAAGAAAAATTTAACCATTAAGTAAACTAAAAAAAACTTACCGTCTCTCTCCGACAACGACACCAAAATTTGATTGAGAACAAACCTGTACAAAAATATAAAAAGTTTAGAAATGGTGCAAGGTTCTCAATTCTACCGCTATAGCAAGTGGCTATGCGGGTCGTGATCTACAAGAAGGGACTGCGATAAAAGCTTTCAAGTAAGTTCTCTTTTTATTTACTTAAATAGGTTAAAGATCTTTCTTCTTAGTTTTAAAAGAAAAGAAAAAAGTGTTAAATTAGAAGATGAGACGAAAAAGAAGAAGATGATGTAAGATAATATTGTTGGTTTTTTAAAAGAAAAGAAAATAGAACTAAGTTAAAAAGAGTCAAGTAAAAAAAATAAAAATAAAGGAAGAGTGGT
Source organism: Agave tequilana (assembly GCA_038442645.1). Classification (NCBI taxonomy): domain Eukaryota; kingdom Viridiplantae; phylum Streptophyta; class Magnoliopsida; order Asparagales; family Asparagaceae; genus Agave; species Agave tequilana. The sequence goes on along the minus strand of JAVJIF010011870.1, from coordinate 122,433 downwards.
TGTGAAAGTAGGATTCTAAACTAAGAAATGATGATAAAGAAAAGCTAAAGAACACTTACCTCTTTGGCGCTTGCTTACCTTAAATCTGTTGTAGCGATTCACCTCGGCTTGAAGGCAAGCATAGCGTAGCATAGGGGATCTTTCCCATTCCCATTCTAGATTATGAAATAAAAGTGCAAGTTAAGCTAATTTAGAAATGGATCTCTATCACCACAAGTCATCTATGGCACTTGCGAAGGTAAGGCATACTCGAGCCTATCGGATTCATTTGGATTATAAGAACTTCAGAGAAAAGTTTAAACAAAACAAGAGGAAAAAGAACAAAATGCAACCTTGATTGAGATAGAGTAACGATGGAAGAAAGGACGAAACTTACACCGGTGTCACTTCTCGATCCAACCTGCTTCTCTCTCTCATGAAACTTCTCTTTAATATCAATTACATAAATAAAAGTAAAAAATTACATAAAGGAAAATCAAAACATCTAAGTTAGAATTAAAGAATAGCATAGCCTATACTCTCTGCTAAAGTAGTGTCCCTTTGCTTTCAAAAATGCGGGTATTTATAGTCAAAACTAGATGAGAGATAGTATACGAAGATAGGGAAAAAATCTCTTACAATAAAAAAAAGATCATCTGATAAGGTTGGAGACAAGGTTGGAGATAAATTTTTGTTTTATCTCTCGATCTTTAGTTAGATTGTACCTTATCTCTCTGAATCTTCTGAATGTACATCCCAATCCTTTAGATGTCTCTTTGTATATTGATAGGGTGGTTTTGAACTTCTGAATTTGCCTCTACTTCCTTGATTCTTCAAGCTAACCAAATTGATTCTTCAAAATCCGATTTTAACTGTATTTATTTAGTTTTATCTTCAGTTAACCAAATAGATCCAATTAAATCAGAATTTAACTGTCTTTTATTTGGTTTTATCTTCTCTTCCTTTATTAAGACAAACCTGCAAAATAAGATACTAAGACAAGAAATTAACAAAATTTATTACAAGATAGATGTAAGAATATAATAATAGATATGCAATAAACTTATACTATCAGGACAAGGGTTAAAGATTTCACTGTATGGTTACAACTAAGAAAAGAATCAATGTAGTATTCCAAAATCTCATGATGTTTTACTAAAGGCTTGAAAGCAAGTCAATGTGAAAATTATTAGGATTTTACCTTATCTTTAATAGGAAAGGATAATCCAAGAAGATCTAAATAAGTTGGAGAAGAAGATGATTACTTGGAGTGAAAAAAAAGAAGCAGATCAGGAAAAGTTAGTCAATTTATAGTCGACTAACAATACTACTAGTCGACTAGGGTAGATACAGATGCAGAACAGAGAAGGAGCAATTTATAATAGTAGACTATATATGTGTACTAGTCGACTAATATCGGGAATTAGTTGACTAATCATATGGACTAGTCGACTATATGTGTGTTTTCTAAAGAAGTATCAGTTTCTTTTTCAGACGCTAATTGTAACGCCCCAATCCCGCAGGTACGGGGACGTTATGGCGACGTACATACGCAGGGCGGAAAACCCTCACGTACGTACGCTAAGCCTCAGTACAATAAACAACCTCCATATAGACATGGGTCCCAGCATGAAATAAGTACAAGAACACCTGCAGAAATAGGTCAGCGATCATAACAGATATGACAAACAGGGACAAATATGATAACAGAAATAAATGCCCAGGATACCTACGAATAGGCCAGATGAGGAATCTCCTATGTCACGCCAAGGCACTCTCTGCTACTCCAAGAACTCGGATCTCCAATCTGGGCACGCAAACCCAGGGTCGTCAGAAAGCGACCTAGTGAGTGGTAAAATGAAGGAGGCAGTACTATATACATAATAATACAAGCACGATACTAATATATAATACATGATGTGGTACAAGTGATATTATATCATAAGCATATAGGAAGCAGTGGAAATATATAAACATGTCATCTTTTGGTACCATCACTACCTAGCCGGTTATCAACAAGTCATGATTCTAATCATATCGAGTTTATATATATAATGTTATTTAGCGGTGAAGTAAAAGCAGTGAACATGGTAGTGATGTAAATGAACATGCAGGTGGGCATATGCATCTGACCATGTTAATGTGTTGTGTCTAAATAGCATATAAGCAATGCAAAGCAGAATATATGTGATGCAAGGTGTACATGTGCATGAGTAGTATGCCACCATAGGTATCAGGTAGTGTAGCAAAGTCTACAGGTAACATGATAGCAGATACAATAACATGAATAGGAACAGTACAGATAAGCAAGATCACAGTGAACATGAAAGCAGACAAAATAACAGGAACAGTAACAAGTTAGTATACATGTATCAGGCAAGTCATGTGATTGACACAATAGTAGAAATCAGTACCACCTGATATTTTAATCAATCTCTTCCAGTGTCCCATACCACTGGCAGTTCATACTGGAGCCCGCACTCCAGTCGAACCCATCCGGACATGGCCTACGGGTACCATTATCCAGACGAGAGAGTGACCAAATAACAAGTGTTCCCAACATCACTATTATGTATACTGTTTTATTATGTTAATTGGAAACCCATGGTCGAGGAGTTCTTATCGGGTGGATGTATCCCGTGCATACCCGGGATCACGGCCTTAAACAGACCCCTGGCTGCTGAGACCAGGGCCAGCCCGCTAAGGCTGTAACATGTAACGGGAACTCAATGAGCTAAAACAATAACGGGAAACGGGAGCTCATGAGTAATAACAGACGGTAGCCAGCACTACCCCGTCCCCTGCAGTGGGACAACAATATGGATCCAGTACATCACCCGATAAGATCTAATCAACCGTCAAGTCTCCCCATACCCGAGTTAACTTTATGATCTGATATGTCAAATATACAATGTAACAAGTACCATTACAATATGTGATACGGGTAACATGATAACTGGACCAGAGCTCTGTTGATAGCATAGAACAATATAACGGGAATCAGGAACAATATAACGGGATCAATATAACGGGAACAATATAACGGGAAACGGGATCAATAGATGTGGAAGTCCACATATAGCATATCAACAGCTCTCAAGTCCAGTATCGGGAATATCCATATCAATAACAGGAAACAATCACATAACATGAATACGGTAACATGGAACAATAATACATGTACTATGAACAGGGATCCATAGAGAAAGCATACATGCACGTGCAACAGTGATATGCAGAGAATCTATATAATGATGATCACAATATATGTGATGACGGTAGTCTGTGAAGTAGTGCATATGAGTAACTGATGTGATGTGTCATAGTATCGGTGCAACATGTATACGTAATACCTATGGGCAGTGTCTAATATCATGTACAATGAACTATCGTATCAGTGTAAGGATGATAACAATAATATGACATGCGGTACTTATCCTTGTACTAGTGGAACATAAATGTGTAGCCATAATTCATGTAACAGTACATGTAATAATGGTAGTCCGTGTATCATATAATATCATGTCCTGTGAATTATTAGTAACAATATCTAGCATGCATGTCTAGTGACAGTGTCGTGTCATAGCGTATTTGTGGAACCGTATGCAGGTAACATTACTGTGATACGATACATGATATGATAGTGTCCAAACATATGGTGACATAGTGGGCCGGATGTCAGTGGTCCATGAACATGACCTAATAGGTAGTGTTACACTCTACGTCTATTAGGTATCCGATATATTTAAGTATAGTGTTTATTACAATATTTTAATATGGTGTACCAATTAGGATTTATCGGTAATTAATAAAGCAACCAAGTTCAATTAATAGACTAAAAAGATAATTTATAAAATAAAAACACTCACAAACTGGCCATAGGACTGTAGCTCTCTTTCCCACGATCGCAACCGATTTAGAATCGTCCGAATCGGAGTCCGGATGCTCCCGATATCGCTTGAATACTAAAAGTAATAAAAAGAGCTTAAATAAGTAAATAAAAATAATTTAAATGTAATTAATAAAAGTAAGCAGGGGTTTTTCTGCAAATTTACCTGTAATGGGTTTGGATGCGGGTTTGGATGGTAATCGGGTCTGGTTTGGATCCAATACCCAAACCCGGGAACTTAAGTTTAACGGGTTAATGGGTAATGGGTATTTGGGTTCGGGTTTAGGGGAGAATTTGGGTTTATGGGTTCGGGTTTCTACCCGAACCCATAAATATTTAAAAAGCAGCGGCAGCAGCAACCGCTGCTGCCGCGCTCCTCCGCTGGCGGCGGGTCTGATCCGCCGGCGGCGATCTGCTCCGCCGGCGGCGGGTCCGCTCCGCCGGCGGCGCTTCCCTTGCAGGTGGAAAGAGTGAGAGAGAGAGAGAGATATGGAGAGCTGGAGAGGGAAGTAGAGAAAAAGGGAAAAAAGAAGAGGAAACAGGGCAGCAGCCACTGCCCTGTGCCTGGCCGCGCAGCCGCGCGGCCATGGCGGCCGGCTGCAGCCGCCGGCGACGCTCGGCCGCCGGGGCGGCCTGGGTCCGTGCACAGGAGATCGAGAGAGAGAGAGTGAGGGAGAGAGATACGGAGAGAGAGAGAGAGGAGAAAGAGAGAGATAGAGAGAGAGGGTTTTGTAGAGAGAGATTTTTGAATTAGAGAAAGAGAGGGAGATTTTTAAAGGGGGAGAGAGAAGAGGCGGTGGAGCTACAGTAGGGCGGTGGGAAGTCGCCAGAGAAATGGAGAAGAGGAAGGGAAAAAGAAAAAGAGAAAAAGGAGTTTTTAAAATATTTAATTAATATTATAATAGGGTCCAAATTTGACTAGCTCTGAACGGTGCCCAAAAATTACAAAAAATAGGGAATATTATCCTGAGACGTAAGATGAAGACGGTTTCTAGAAATTCAAGACGGTTTGCAAATTAAAACTCCCGGAAGTTGTCCCGATACCGGGCGACACCGGTTTGGCCAGATTTTTGATAAATTCAGAAAAATCCCCGAAAATACCCTAATGTAGAGAACACGATTCTAAGACGCATGGTGAAGAGAATTCTCAAAATACAACTCCGTTTGTGAAAGAAAAATCGTAGAGCCGATTATCGGTATCGGTCGACACCAACTACGGAGATTTTCCAAAATAATCCAGGAAAATTCCAGAAATTCTTGAAAAATTTAAAATATTAGAAAATGATTTTTAAAACTGAAATCGGCTCAATCGGACTACCACAGAGGTCAAATCAATTTTGTACGTCGTATCGCGTACCGATACGGTAATACGTACACCGGGGATCAGGGTGTTACACTAATTTTCTTTTCTGTTGGAGTACGAAAAAGAATCAGTTTTGTTGAATGAAGTGTTTGTTTCTAAAGATTAAAGGGTTTAGAATTCTTCTAAATTAAGGAGACCAACTTCTAATAGGATTGATCAAGATTCTTCAAGCATCAAATAGCTAAGATCATCTCATAGTCCAAATAAGAGTTGTTTTGTAAAATCTTATAAATAAATGTTGTAACCCAGCATTAATCTCAAACCGATCTCAATCTAATATTAAGAAGAAAAAGTGGAGAATACTAAGAAAATCAAAAGGAATTCAAGAAAGAGAGGAGCAAGGTGAAAGCACATAGAGACAAGGTAATACTCTTGTAATTTATGCCTAGATAGGGGAATACTCTTTTTACATCAAGAGGAAGGTTAGATATATTTGTATCAAGTTATTAATAAACCTATCTCAAGTTCTCTCTCCGTGGACGTAGGTCAAGTTTGGGTCGAACCACGTTAAATTCTTGTGTTCTTTCTTATTACTCTTTTGTTTAGGTATTACTAGTTTACTTTACAATAGTTTTTTTTGTAAGTACTGATCATATTGTCAAGTTCCGCATACGTCAATGCTGAGAGTAACAATTGGTATCATAGCATATTATTTTGCAACACAAAGATCAGACAAATCTAACACACATTAAAAAGTGACTAACTTAGCTAAATTTGATCCCAACAGTGATCCAAGCAAGAGAAACGTGGAAGATGATATTACGTTGATTAATGAAAGTAACCTAATCAAATCGAAATCTAACTGCAGTCGGTCAAGAATTGAACTCTCACAAGTCAGTCACAAATTCTCCTTGCTCACATCCTTTCATTTTCCCACTCTTAAATTCTCATTTCACATTCAAACCAAAAACTACCTAACTTTGGTCCAATCAAGTCGGCGGTCTAATTCTATTCCAAGAATTTCTTCACCTTCGTCAGCTAGCTCACTAACCTCATATAGTTCTTGATTAATACTCTTACCAACCTAGCTAGCATCTGTATTTCTTTTGAAAAAGACCATTTTGAGGAACAAATCAGGATTTCCCTCTAGATAACTAAAATGGCACAAGAGTTTGTTTCTAGTACTTGATGGTCTAACCAGGTGTGTTCTGACCTCAATTGTGCAACCAAAAGCTTGTTGAGCCAAGCAATGTTAGCAGTTGGCTCGATGTTCTGACTTGTTGCGATGAAATTCGGGTTGATTCAAAAAATTTTGCATGTCCAACATGATGCAATCTTTATTTGGCTTGGTCTTCAATGTAAAAATTATAGAGAATCATTCCATCTGTATTTTAAGTTTTGAATCACCCGAATCAGAGATGTATTGAAGAAGTTATCCCAGTCAAAGTACCTTATTTATTACATTTTTGGTGCATGAATTTACATGGAGAATTTCAAAGAGTTGTAATCTTTTGACTGATTTTATAAATTCTCAAGAATTTCTGTGCGTGCATGAAAGTGAGAAAATAACGAGGAGGGCCTAGAGGATTTACTCAAGCCTATAAATAGGCATGCTCCTTGTGGAGAGGCAAGCAATTTTCTGAATACTTGGCTGGTCTTGATCTTACTTGAGAAGTACGTGTTTCACTTGTTTTTCTCTTAAGAGATAGAGAGCGTTTGAGTGGAGGTTAGTTTCTCTTTCTTACTCGAGGAGGGCTCTGCATTGAGTTGTTAAAGGTGGGTGTATGTGAACTATATACGACAGAAATTAGTGTAGTCGTGTGTGCTTGTATCTTTTTGCTGATTCTGACATAGTGAAACCCCCATCAAGCTATAAGCTCAACACGTAATTTTTTCCGTTTAGATTTTCAACATAAAATCTTGTGTTTATCTATATCGCTGCATTACATTATTTTAGCGCGTTAGTCAAGATTCTAACGGCGGCGTTTTCACCGTGAACACCCAACAAACAATTCCTTGGAAGAAAGACCTACTCTATAATTAATAGTTGCTTCAGAAAACCCCAATCCGACGGCATAAAGGGGTTTCCAAGTTGTTACCACATATCTCGTTCTCTCTTTTATTATTATTTTCTTTTTAAACATGAATTTCCTCCAAAAGAGAATAGTGCAAAGGGATTCCACAACTCGGGGAACCTTGCAATTTTGCTAGCAAACAAAGAGCCGGCGGATTTTAGTAACCTAACTCTCACCTCCATCCTTAATTTACAAAGTTGATGGCTTATGTAAAGTCCAAAGCTTGACCTCAGATTAAGGGGAAAAAAGGAAGAAGAAGAAGGAGGAAAAAAAAAAAAAAACATGACGCGTGCACTTAAATAACTTATTCTCCACGCCTCTCTCTTTGTCCTCTTCGGATAAGTCCCTACCCTATTCTCTTCCCTTAAAACCCCCCACTCAAATCCTCTCCATGCCTTTCTAAAGTTATAAGAGAGAGACACCACAATATCATTTTAGTACTCTCCCCTCCTCTCCCATTCTCATGGCTTCACATAGCGAGAAAATGCCTCTCAGGATCAGTATTCTCTTCATCACTCTTCTGTTGTTTGCTCCTTGCTTGCAAGCAAGGAAGCTTCTGAGTGTAGGAGGAGAGAAGAGGAGCAGCAGCAGTAGTAGTAGTACAAGTTTAGAGCCTAGTTTGTTTCTAAGTGTGTTACCTAGGGGGAGAGTGCCACCTTCTTCACCTAGCAATAGAGGTAATGGTGAGGTGGCGGCCGCCGGCGAGAGCCACGCCGATGGCCGTGCAACGGCGAAGAGCACCGAGAGGATATTGGGGTCCGTGCCGAGCCCTGGAGCTGGCCACTAGCTCCTCCTCCTCCTCCTCCTACAAATTTTTGAAGGGTACTACACTTTTTTTTTAAAAAAAATATCATTTTTCTCAATCTTCTTTGTATTGATATTGTTCTCTCTTGATGAAGAGTTTGTTCATTGGTATACTTATTATTATTATTATAATTTTTTTGGGTCATGTAACGTAGAGAGATGTAGAGAAACAATCAATGATATGATTAAGAGAAATGCGTCATGGTTTTGAGTAAAATGACACGCAATATCCAACCTAGTTTAATGTGATCAAAATTTGATATTATTGGTTATTTCTTTTAGTTTTTTGTGTTACTTGTATTTAATACTTCTGCTGTTGTTATAGCTTGTTCACAGTGTTTGTGACTGAGCTTTCAATTGTTGTGGGGGATCCAATGCGTGTCTAATCTTTGTTGGATCCAATATTCTCTGTGGCTGGCTTAGATTGCGACTAGCTTTTTGTGCTTTACTGAAGTATTAAATATGCTTAACTTTATTATGACTTGTTCATAAAAAATTGAGGATCAGATGATCCAATTTTTAGTTGGAAAAAGAAAATTCAATTTTGTCTCAGTTAAATCTGTTCTCCACCTGCAAGCAGAAAAGAATACATAAGCTCTCTTGAAAAAGTTTGTTTCTTGATTTCTACTTGACTTCTCCTTCTTCATCAGACAATCAAAATATATAATAAAGAGTTTTTACTTAGAACTCAGACACTTTTTGAAGAGAGCATCTCACTGTGCGATCTATCCATGGGCAGGACCAGAGTTTGAGCCAACCTGCATGATGTGACTACTTATGCTTCCTCTTCTAGTGACAGAAGGTAGCTTACTTTATCTTCTTCAGTAGAGAGTCCAGCTTCGCTATTTACTTGGACAATGACGATGCTCTCTGTGATATTGGATAAGATTGATAAAACTTATGACTAGTGAGACAAAACAAATAACAAAAGTTAAAAGTATTGAGAGGCTAACTCAGTATCATCGACTCATGATTTCATCAATCTATTTTACATTGACTTATTCTGAGCATATTTACTTTTTTTTTAAGCAACATACGTGTATGAAGAATTTTTTTTTTTTTTGTTTAAATTGCTCGGTCATTTTGTTTAATTCTTTGTTAAGCTGGCCATGAGTCTATTAAAAGTGAACTATCTCCATCGATGGTGCAAGAAGATTAGCAAAGTTTAATTCATTATTAATCCAAGAGGACAGAGTCAAGCAGTCAGAGATCTGTATAATTATTTAATTCTTACAGTTCAAATAAATGCTTTGTTTAGGCTCAAATGTTCTCTTTGGAAATCTTAAATTTATTCAGCATTTGTTTTGTTGATGCTACAAAAGCTCAATAATTTATATGCCTTATTTTATTTAATCCAATGAGTTGCTATTTAATCTTCAGGGTATATATTTAAATCTAGCAAGTGTTAGGTAGTTGTTCTCCCAACTGCAGCTTACAGGCTAAATTATCTGGGGTTCATTGTCCCCTGTAAACACACAGCAAGCAAGAGAGGAAAATGAGGTAGGGCTCACGAATTCCCTTCCTCACAGCTCCGAAAATGAGGTGGGTGCCATGTCTGTATCAGATTTTTGGCCGTTTTCGGAGCAATCTGCTCTGAAAACTGACATCAAATTTTACTGACGCGGCAACCTCTTTTCGGCCCTCCTTTTTAATGTGAAACGAGCACAATGTGTCAAGAAAAATGAGGTGGGGCTCGCAAATCCGTGTCAAAAAAAATCATTTTCCGTCACTTTCAGGGCTAACAAAAGGACTCTAAAGTGAAGCATACGGTAGAAAACTTGCATTCCAAGAGAACTAAACTAAGATTCTACTTCTTTGAAAGTTAAGTATTGAGATATTAATTGTGAGTGATACATATGGCAATGCTTCAAGGAGCTTAGGATAACGATCAACAACTGGTGAAGGTTGAGCCTTGTCTCTATATTAATTTTCTGATCAACATTTTGTGGCTGGTCATTATCATTAGGGATAAACTGTGAGAAGTCTAATCTAAGTTGGGGCAGCTAATTGTCAGATGTTCCTTGCTACATACAGTTCATGTTTAAAACAAGGGAAAAAAAAATGATTTTCTTTTGAAAAACGAGGCATGTGGTTAAATTTTTACAAAAACATATTAAATTTGTAAGGGGCTTATGTGAAAAACGGTGCAGAAACCTCTACTTCTAGGAGTCTTTAAATTCTAAGCACATGTTCCAATTTATTTTCGAGTCTTTTCATTTAGGGCCTATTTGGTTAAGGGTGGAAGTGAGGAAGTGAGGAAGTGGTAATACTTCCTTTTAGAACTTGAGAATTGGTTAGTAAGTTTTCCGGTGTTTGGATGTTATTAGGAAGTGTGGTTTAGAAAATATTATGTCTTTTCTGATGTTTGGATGGTAATGTGGAAGTGGAAGCGGAAAAGTTGACCACAAAGTTGACCGCAAAATAATATTAAAATAAAAATTAATTAACAAAAATAAAAATTGGACTGTAATTAGAATGCAAGTGAGATTTACATGAGTAAAAAATTAACTGTTTTGTGCTACAACTTATTACAAATGAAATTTATATTACCACAAAATTAACTGTAGCGCCGTGGAAGTGAGGAAATGGTTGTGTAAAAGAGAAAAGAAAAGAACTTTTTCCATTTTCTTTTTCGGTGTTTGGATGAACATCGGAAATGGGAAAAGACACTTCCCACTTCCTCACTTCCACCCAATTCCTTGAATCCAAACAGCCCCTTAATATATTGTTCCTCTGTTCTGCCCCTTATAAAAGTGTCTTGTCTTTTCAAATGTGGTCTCACAGTGATTTTCATGATAACTTGATATCTTAGAGATCGATGATCAAGATCTTTCTCCTCATTTTAGAATTCTCAAAATATTTTATAAAGAGTTGGGTAATCTAAAAGAGGCGAAGAGCTGATTAAATTTTTAAAGACAAAGCTGTAGATCAAGAAAGGAAGAGAGGACTATCGAATAAAGAGTCATGAATATCACTTTGTGGATCAAGTCAAGAAAAAATTCTTGTAGTGATAAAAAATTAACCCTCATTAAGATATTAACATGTGTTCATACAACTGAAAGCCTCCCACTGAGATGTTCACAGCTCTCAGTTCGTTCCAATGCCTCCGCCACTCCACATTTTTCTGAAATCACTCCAGACTGTACTTAAGTCAACTTTCATACTAAAGATATTTCCTCCCCGACAAGCTCCGCCATCTAGAGTCATCCTGGAGCTACCTCATTTTTTAAAGACATTACCATCCGGAGTCGCTTACACTCCACGATTCCCGACTTCACCCTGAAAGTCTCCAATAGTGATCACCGAGATCTCCGCCTGCAATTACGCCGATTCTCCTCTCCGGCATTGAAGACTTTAACGCCCCTGCATTCAAAGCGGGCAGTGATAGACAGTGAAGAAATTTTCTAATAGTTCAGCGCCCATAATCACGACCGTTACATTAAATTCGCACATGAAAGTCATGCAATTACAGGGATCTAGCCATCTCTCATTCACTACCAGCAACTCTGCATAAGTAGACCCTCGTCTCCAACGAGAAAGGGGCTGGATCCTCTCTGGACCTGACACCAAGATCTTACCAATACTTTCATAGTCAGCCCTTATTCAGAGACACTCCAAATAATCTCTGTAATTTTGTAAATTGGCTGATTATAGTGAATTTTTCTCATCCTCCCCATGGTTTTTTTCTCGATTTAAGTTTCTACGTAAAAATCATGTGTCTTCGTCTCTTTTCTGTGTTGTGATCATCGCTTTACAACTTACACTTTAAACCCCCTCTCTCGCTTGTGATATAGATCGATCGTTTGAACATTCGTAGCAGAAGATCTCTGTCATAAACTAGTGCTTCCATTGAGAACTGAGTCTCTATACTTAAGATCTCTTCTCTAAAAACTCAAAATCTACCTCAAATAGTCTCTTCCACAGCACCGATGGCTCCGAGAAAGCAAACCGTCACCTTAAACGACGCCACATCAAAAGGCAAGGCCATCAGCACCATTGGGGCACAGCCCCTCCGCCTACCGACGATCAATCATGTACCACCGAGGATACCGGTTCCTCCTCACCTCAGTGGCAACCGCCATTGTCCAACCATCATAACAACACAAGAACCAACTCCTTCAGATGCTCGTCAACATGAAAGATCATATGAAGGAACAACAAGTTCAATTTGGTCGCGATTGGGAGCAGGTGACTCTTGACCGCGAGAATGTCATCCGTGAACAGAAGGTATTGAGGCATCTTAACAACTGACTCTAGGCCCAGATCGCTGCCCTCAAGAACCTCCCAAATGCTGACGCAATCATAGAGCGAGCCTGAAACCAGAGAATCTCCCAACATTTGGACTCTCGACGAATTGATCCGTAGATGGATCAAGGAGGCAAAGTTGCAGTTCGATAACCGATCGATGCTTTCAACTGTCAAGGTCTCTGACTCTCCCTCTCTCTAAGAAGATTCTGGAGTGCAAGTTCCCGAAGAAGTTCTCGACTCTGACTTTCGACTATTACTCTAGAGTGAGTGACCCCATCCAACACATCAGACATTTTCGAGACAAGACGGTACTAGTACAGAATTGGACTTTCATGTCGCATATTTGACGTCGATTTCAGTAACACGACATAAAAAAGAGGCGGTGGTATTTTTGTAATATTTTAAAAACTTACGACGTCGGTTCTCCAAAGAGACATAGAAACTCAAAAAATAAAGACGATGGTATTTTTGTAATATATTGAATAACTTACAACATCGGTTCTTTACAGAACCGAAATAGAATCTCAGAAAACTAAACATGTCAGTTCTAAATGAACCGACGTATGAAAAACTTATGATGTTAGTTCTTTGAAGAACCGATGTCGATAGTAAAACAAAATAAAAATACTTAAGACGTCGGTTCTAAATGAACCGACGTCTTTAAAATTCTTAACACATTGGTTCATTTTATGAACTGACGTTGTGTCCTTTCCTTCTCAAATTTTCCTAAAAAAATGAAATTCCCCGCCCACCGCCTCCCCCCTCAAAAAAATTCTCTATATATCTCAAAACTCATTAGATTTCTCTCCATTGATCCGCCCAGTGCCTCCTCAAGCTCGCCTCCGCCCTCATCCAGCGCCTCCACGAGCTCCAGCAAGCACCAGCGCCTCCACGAGCCACAGTGGGGAGCTCTGCTCCGAGCATAGCAACACGAAAGATAGGTGTAAAATTTTATTAAACTTTTTTAACCCTTACTTAGTTTCTCTATTAGAAACTCAAGTTGTGCTACTACTGCAGTTAGGGTTAACGTGAGATTTTTAAGAATTAGGAACATACTCGGTGGCTCATGAAATTTAGAGATTTTCTCCACTGTAATGGTTTATTTTTATTGGTCCAGTTTATACTTGGTGGCTTGTTGAGCTCATAGGAGAGTTGGAGCTCAGTGGTGGCAGTGGAGCTCAGTGGTGGCAGGGGAGCTCGTGGTGGCAGAGCTCGTGGTGGTGGCGGAGCTCAGTGGCAGTGGAGCTCGTGGTTGCGGCGGTGAAGCTTGTGGTTGGAATTTTCAGCGATTGGATTTTTTTTTTTTTTTTGGAGTGTAAAGTTTTGATTTACAGTTTGATGATACCGATAATGATAAATTTGATGATTATGATGATAATGTTTTGAGTTTTTGTGAAGTGTAAAGATTAGATTAATCTTTTTTTTTAGACTGAAATATTTTGAGTTTGATGATGATAATTTTGGGTTCGAATTGGAGATGATGTTGAGCTTCTCACGGCGGTCGGTGATGAGTCATGGAGGAATACGATGGAGCGGTCCATGGGAGAAAGATGATGGCAGATTTTTTATTATATTTTAATTAAAAAAATGAAGTTTTCACGTCGGTTTAAAACCGACAACTTTACCCTCACCTTACAACGTCAGCCGCATAGATGTCGGTACATCATTTCATTTTCACATCGATTTTAAACCGACGTGGAATCTGTTTTTTGTTGTAGTGTGGTGATCTACTTTTGCAATGACCCGCTCATATGCCTCACCTTCCCTTTCAGTCTGAAAGGTGTGGCCTCAGATTTGTTCTATTCCCTGGCTCCACAATCTGTAACGCCCCAATTCCCACGGATACGGGGACGTCACTGCGACGTATATACGTAGGTCAGAAGAAGCCCCCACGTATATACGCTAAGCATAAAAGTACAAGCAAGGATCAGAGTACAACACAAAGCGTGGTATACACACATATGCCAACATAAAAGGTACATATACAAAGTCATCTCAGGATATGATAAACTATACATATTACATATGTCTTTTATCACAACTAAGTCCAAAAGTAAAATATACAATGAAGATACAAAAAGCTCACGAGTAGGATGAAGATCCCGTGAGTCAAAAGAGGAGTCTGGCACGAAGGAAGTAGAGCTAGTCTGCCTGCTCACTAAAGAAAGCTCGATCTACTGTGGACAGCTCCACTTCGATCCAAGCTTCAACCTGAACATACAAATCCAAGGGAGTCAGGACCTCCCAACAATGAACAGGCTATGTGCCAAGTGGCAAAGAGATAAGAATAGGGGTTAGAACACAAGAGTGGTATACAAGAACAGATATAACATAATCATGAAACAGGAAATGCAAGGTAAAGCTGATTACAGGCAAAAGTGATTGTATATGCTTAAGTCACGGTCCCATGAGACTAATACATCGAGGGGATAATCCAAACAAGGAAACCCTCATATATATACCTTTGTCTCATGCCACAGAAATCCCAAGCATATAGAATCAGAGTTGCAAATCATATGACAGTCAAAACGGGAATATATAACAAGAATGATAAGAATCGTAACAAACATCAAAACAGGAATCATCACTGGAATCATGACATAACGAGTAGACTAGGAGTCATAACATAACAGGTCTCTATTATTATTATTACTCGTCTGACCCATATATCTAGGTATGTGCCCGGGTGTACATCCCATCACACATACATCCATATATAAGCTATCCGAGGTTTGTTAACGGAAGTAGATGGAGAACTGATAGAACTTCTTATAGTGGTTTCCATACACCTGGAACCGGCTTTGGAGGCCCAAAGTCCCCCTATTCAGTAATTCAGGTTCACTACCGCCAGTACATATATATATATGTATATATATATATACTTTTATTCCATCACTATAAGCAAGGTATCATTCCGGCATCCATCACTTCCTCCCATGCCCATACAAGTTGTAGCTTATTAAGAATTATCAGCTTACGGGGAACAAGTGTACATAACAGTAATAGCCCTACAGATTCAAGAGGTGGCCCCCACAGATTCAAGAGGTGGCCCCCACCGTGTGGTGTGGCACTTTGTTCCGTGTGGCACTTTGTTCTGAGGGTGTGGATTCTAGAGATGGCCCCCACCGAGTATGGTGTGGCACTTAGTTCCATAAAATAAGGCAGGGTTCCCGTAAACAAGATAATCATAAGGTCGAGTGTATCATGCTTGGTTTTAAAGGATAGCATGACAAGGTGGTGATATATCACAAGCAATAAAACATAACAATAGATTGATAATAGGCCGGGTCAGTCAAGACATAACAAGAGGTCTAGTAAAGTGGTGGCATGTCAGGTGATATACATGTGTTAAAGGAAAACATATACTGACGTGTCTGGATCATAGCAAGGCAAGGGGAAACATAGAAGCAAACAGGGTTCAACGACCTCGAAGGGTCTGCCACGCATGGTATAAAATAAAGAAGCAATAATATCACGGCAAGGTACAAGTATAAGAATGAAACAAGCAGTTGCATGGCAATACATAAACCTGGGAATTTGAAGTGACAAGAGATGATATACACCAATTAATAGATCATAAAGTACAAGCTATGAAGTATAAGTAGGAATAATATATAGTACATGTATCAAGGGTAAGATACATAGTCAAGAAGGAAATCACAATACCAGACAGCCATAAGTTAGTCGACTAGGTTGGAATAGTAGTCGACTAATAGAAGGGTTAGTCGACTAGGAAAATAGGGTGGTCGACTAATAATGTGTTCCAGAGAGTTGGGTTTCTGTTTCAGGAAGAGTTAGTCGACTAGGTAAAAAGGGTAGTCGACTAACAGGGAACTACAAGTCGACTAACAGATACTTAAGTCGACTAAGTTTGAGATACAGAGAGTTGAGTTTATTTCAGGAGTCGACTAGGGGAATTCTAGTAGTCGACTAGGGATATCTAGTCGACTGGTAATAGGGACTAGTCGACTAAAACTGTGAAGTCAGAAAAGGCTACGTTTCAGCTAAGGGTTTCTAGTCGACTAGGTTCTAGGTCAAGTCGACTAATCATGGTCGAACACAGTGTACAGAACTGAATCTGGTGGTTGTGCTTGATAGTCTAAAAATGTGATTTTGAAGATGTAAATGTACAAGAATTGTAAATACAAGTATACTAGGAATTTGATGAGTCTTGGTGAGTAAAAATACTCACTAGGATTGGTTAGGTGAAGCTTTGTAGTCTTGAAAGGATCCCAAGGTGGAGATGATGGCCTTAATCCAAAAGTAGTTGTTGAAGTTGAAGTTGCTTGAGGTGGAGAAGATGATCTTGGTGTTGCTTTGGGAGTTGGTGGTTGAAGATGAAGACCTTGATGATGCCCTAGATGAAGCTCTTGAAGTTGGAGGTTGAGTTGAGATGGAGGAGGGATTTTGGTGAAGGGAAATTCTTTGTGGAAGTGAAGAAAAGAAAGAGAAATGTAAAGGAATGGTTTATATATGATTTGGAATTGTGAAGGAGGTGAAATTTAAGTAGATGAGAGGAGGGTTTTTGCAAAGTGGAGGAGGAGATGGGTGTCCCTCCCTTGGCCACTTGGCCGGCCATGGGAGAGAGAGAAAGAGATGGGCATTTAATGAGGAAGTAGGTGAGGAAGTGTGTGGAGTTGGAATTTTTGGAAAAGATTAGAATTTTGAAAAATGGAAAAACTTGTGGTTGTGGAGAAAAGAAATAAAGGAAAAGGAAAAAGAAAAGAAATATAAAGGAGAAGATATTTTCTCTTGAACTCAAATGAAATTGTTGAAAATACAGATACCCGGGTCCAAGTCAAGAATACGGAAAACAATTTGGGAAATACCGGAATCGTCCGAAATTCAAGTATCTCGGAACGACTCGCAAATTTACCCAAAAATCAATAATAATATATGAAGACTCATAGTGAAATCCTTTTTCAGAAATACTTTATAGTTTTAAAACTAAAAATCCCGGAATCAGTTACCTACCGACTCCGATGGAATTTTCATAAAATCGTAAAATCCTCAGAAAAAGAATGTAAGTAGAAAATAGGATTCTAAGGAATAATGCCTAAAGGACCATCATGAAATTCCAAACAGTTTGAGAATTAAAAATCCAGGAATCGGTCAGCGGCACTGGCCGACTCCGGTTTGAAGAAATTCAATTTAATCCAAGAAAAATCCAGAAAATCACAGAAAATCTAATATATTGGAAAATAATATTTGAAACCGAAATCGGTCAATTCTACACACCAGAAAGACTAAATCGAAGAATATATTATGATCGGGCCTTCGGTTCAGACTAGGGCTGACTCCGAGTCCACGAATCCACATCCAAGATAAAACAATCATACAAGGAATTCATAATACAGATTAAATACAGGAAAACAAATCGAAAAAATACGATCAAAAATCTGAATACGTAACTAAGTACGTATTCCGGGAACGGGGTATTACACAATCTCTCTAAACTTTGAGGAGGTGTCCCAAGTATTCCTCACCCATTGCACATCTCTTCAGGAGACTAAGAGGAACAACCACCATCTTCTCACCGTCAAGATGAGATAGAGAGACAGTCTTAAATTTTACATCGGCTACTTCTAGAGCCAATTGGACAAAGTCCCAAACTGCGATGATGATATCTCTGCACTCGCGTTCATCAGTATGATGTAAGTCTCTCACCCCCTGTACGACTCGAAGCACAATGTCACTCGGATGAGCGAGATCATTTCTCGAGTTCAATTCTATATCCAGTTGGAGGAGGCAATGAAGACTTCCTCTAATCACTTCGTGAAGCCTGACGATTAAGGAGGAAAGTCAAAGTCTCCATGTGAATCCTCCATCCATGCTCAAGATCAGAATCGGGGGCAACCTGACTACAAGAGGCAAAAGCTTCCAATCCTATCTCTCCAAGCCCGCTCCAAGCCTACTAGTCGATTAGCAATTCACTCCGTTCATGCTCCCCATCAATGAGGTCTTCAACACTATCAAAGATCAATCCTAAGTCAGGCGGCCAAGGCCCATCCAGTATAACCTCTCGTATCCTAGAGTAGAAGAGTAATGCTCCTACCATAATAGTAAGAGGCACAAAATCATTCATTACCGGAGCCTCTGGAGGTACCTGAAAGAGTTCATATGCCAAGGCTTTCTCAAGAAGTACGTCCTCACACTTGAACAGTCTTCAAATCCGGACAGCCAAGCGCTCCGCCTTCTATCCAACATCCTTGTCATTGACTCTACTTTTATTTCTATTATATTATCAAATAAAACTATGTTCTGCTTCTAATCACTTTCATCCTACTCTACTTGGAGTCGAGAGTTTTCACGCTCCGTTGTGGGTTCCACCCCTACTAGGAGACGACAATGCAAGCAACTACCAACGGGCTCCCTTCATCCGAACCTGCAGGCAGATGCACAGGTGAATATACCCTTGGTAATTTTTCTCTACCAAGCGCGAAACACAGACATCAGCCTACGGGCTGCTCTCAAGCGATTGTACCATTGATAGTTACCCTCTATCAAGCGCGGAATATAGACACCAACCTACAGGCACCACTCATCTTGTGGATGTTTGTACCCCGATAGTTTCTCTCTGTCGGGCGCGAAACACAAACTCTGACCCACGGGCAAATGAGGTCTAAACCGGATCGTCACTCTACTGCGGGTCTCATCCTTACTCAGATTAGAAACATCCAATCTGTCGATGGGTTGCACACCAACTTCAAGTCATTACCAAGTTCACAGCTCCGCTGATGGAGCAAAACACTTACTAGGAAGCTGATGGTGAACCCAACTCCGCTACTGGGATTTTCCCACTCGAAGACCCAATCTCGCAGCTGGGATTCCCCCCACTCGGAGGCCCTGATCATCACTCTATTATTGGTCTTAACCCTACTCGAAGTAGAGGCATCTAGTCTATCATTGGGTCGTAACCCTACTTTGGGCCCCTTCTTAACTTGTAGGTAAACATTCTGGAGAGCCTATTGCTACACGAAATATATGGTATACGGTATATACATGAGGGTTTTCTTATTTGAATTATTCCCTCGACATACTAGTTTCATATGGTTACAGGCTGGAGAAATCGAACATTCCGGAGAGGCACGATCATTTAGGTGTTGTCCGAGCACATCCTTTGCGTATATTTGCTCGAATTGCTCATTTCGGGATAACACAGGTTACATATGTTTAGCCCATAATTGTACAAGTTATATGGTGTATACATAAGGGTTTTCTTTTAGAATTATCCCCTCGATGTACTAGTTTCATGCGATTGAAAATTGAGTATACATAGTCTTGTTACCCAACCTATAAATTTCTGCATGTTATACTAGTTTTTTTATTACTCTTATTATGCTGCATCTAATCTTTTAATTTTAAGTCGTTCCATTGCATGCTTGTATGCGCATAATCCTTTCTCCTCTCATCCGCCAGGCGTTTGCAACCCTGTAGTTTCCCTCTACCAGGCGTGGAACACAAACGCCATACTGCTGGCCTCCCTAGGACATTTGTACCCTTAGTAGTTTCTCTCTACCGGGTATGAAACAAAAATGCCAACCCGCGAGCTCTCAGTTTTGGGTTCAGCCCCCACTCAGAGCCCTTACTTTTCTACAAGAATTCCCCCTTCTCAGAGTTCCGAGTTCGCAGCTCTGTTGATGGGTCAAACCCTCACTCGAAAGCAAACGTGAATCCAACTCCGCTGTTGAGACTTTCACCACTCGGAGCCCTAAAAGTTTGTAGATACCTCTGATAGGATAACCCCCATTTAGGAACAACATTGCAGGCTTACCAATTCTCCCAAATCATACCAATTACACCAATGACAGAGATCAGCACTCCGAGGAATTGTATTCATGTCCATCCCAAAAGCCAATGGTAAAACAAACCTGACAAGATCTACACAATCATTTTCATTCTCAAGAAGCACCTGCATATTTATTCCAAGTCATTCCATTTCGAATACATTCCTTCAAATACATATTTGATTACATCTAGCGAGAGTAATGCAAAACTCCATTACAATCCTGTGTTCATTTTTTTGAAAAGAAATATAGATGATCTGACCCTTCCATCCTGCCACTACTTCTAGCTTCACCTTCGAACTCTGAAAATATATCCTACAGAGAACATCCGTCAGAAGACGCAATCCTATTGCTCACATAACTACCCAGAAGACCCCGGAAGAAGCTCCGAGAAGCTCCTTCACAAAAATAAGAGACCTGCAGATGAAGAACCTTATCCTCTCCGCTTAGAAAACGCCTCCAAGGAAGACCGATAGGCTCCGACAAGACACCCAAGGCAGAGATGTCCAATTAGGATGGGACCTCCAAGACACAAGTCAGTGATGATATCACACCGTCAACCCTTTGTTCTGAGAAAGAGGTCAGAGCTCTAGAAGAAGGAATGATTCATCGGTGATATCCCTATCCCCATACCACCCTCATGTTGCTCGCCACCAGAAAAGAGTATCCAAGCGCGAGGCAGCGGTATCCGATCAGAATGAAGACTCCAAGACAAGCAAGATTGCAGTGGAGTTACATTCTCCTCCATAACTGCCCAAGATAGCCCCCACTCCTACCTTGTGCATGCTATCAGGAAAGAAGAACTCTGAGCCCCAAGATGAGAACTGAATTGATCTGATTGAAGATCAAACAAACAAACTAGGTCGAAGTAGGAGCCCTACCTACCCTTCTTAATAGCAGAGTTTTGTCGCAAAAATTATGTTTCGCGAGAAGCTCATCACGAAGAATGATGTTTTGCCCCAATCAGACTCCAGAACGGTGAGAACTGACACATTTCCACTATCCCATCCTCTTCCTCTCTTTCTCCAGCGGACGAAGAAGAAGAACGACATGGTAACTCACCAAAACAAAGAGTTTCAAAGTAAGGATTTTTCAAGAGAAGAAGACAAGCAATTTTTATCCTAAGGCTCCACTTTATTTATAAATGGAGGAGGAACCGAAATGTCTCCAATTCAAATGCCTAATCATTGAAAAAT
Organism: Agave tequilana; assembly: GCA_038442645.1. Lineage (NCBI taxonomy): Eukaryota > Viridiplantae > Streptophyta > Magnoliopsida > Asparagales > Asparagaceae > Agave > Agave tequilana. The sequence goes on along the minus strand of JAVJIF010011870.1, from coordinate 101,152 downwards.
CAGTTCATATCCCAAGATCCTTGGTCAACTCAATCAGCAAGATATCAACCGCCTCTACTACACGATCTCATCCATCATGGTGCCAGGCCAGCAACGCGATCTCTAGGCAAGATCCAAAAGATTCGCATCGATAGACTAGATCCTCTCCTTTACCAACATCAAGAAGAGTTCAAAGCATTTAAGGATCTCTACTAATTCCTCTCTTTCGACTTTCCTCCTACAGGTTCCGACAAGAGAAAGAACGGAGTCATCTGTACTAGTTAAAAATTGACCCTCATTAAGATGTTGAGACGTGCTCATGCAGCTGAAAACCTCCCACTGAAATGTCCATAACTCCTGGTCCGCCCCGATGTCTCCGCCACGCTACATCCTCCGAGAATTACTCCAGATCGCACCTAAGTTAACTTTCATACGACAGATATTTCATTCCCAACAAGCTCCGCCACGCAGAGCCATCCCAGAGCTACCTCTTATTCCAAAGACATCACCCTGCTGAGTCACCTACAGTTCAAGATTTTCGACTTCGCCCCGAAAGTCCCTAGTAGTGACCACAGAGATCTCCGCTTGCAATTACGTTGATTCCCCTCTCCTATATTGAAGACGTGTGATGCCCCTGCATTCAAAGCGGGTAGTTATGGACGGTGAAGAAATTTCCCAACAGTCCAGTGCCTATAATCACAACTATTACAACAAATTCACACATGAAAGTCGTACAGTTAGGGGGATCTCATCAATTCTCATTCATCACCAACAGCTCGGTATAAATAGACCCTTATCTTCAACGAGAAGTGGGCTGGATTCTCTCTCTGGACCTAACAACAAGACCTTAACAATACTTTCACAGTCAACCTTATTCAGAGACACTCTAAATAATTCATGTAATTGTTATAAATTAGCTGATTATAGTGGATTTTCCTCCTCCTCCCTGTGATTTTTTTTCCGATTTGAGTTTTCACGTAAAAATTTTGTGTTTCTGTCTCTTTTCTGTATTGTGATCACCGCTTTACACTTACACTCTACACCTCTTCTCTCGCTTGTAGTATGGATCAACCGTCTGATCATTTGTAGCGAAAAATCTCCACCACAATTCTTAACATTAATGGGCAGTTGAATCTTTCTGGAAAGATAATATCTATCAATGTATAAGTTTAAATTTTTGATAAGATGAGTGCTCAATATTCATATTAGAAATGCAAATAAGAGTGGTTATGTGTTGCTCCTTGTACTCCATGTTATTATATTCTCTCTCTCTCTCTCTCTCTCTCTCTCTCTCTCTCTCTCTCTCTCTTATATATATATATATATATATATATATATATATATATATATATATATATATATATATATATATATATTCTCTTCTTATGTATGTAGGTCGGGTTTGACGGAATAACGTAAAACATTGTACCTCTTTTTTTTTTTTTTTTCAATGTTTTGCAAAACTTTTCGTGCAAACTCAATGTCCGATGAAAATCATGGGGGTCTCACTTCCACTCAAATCGTAAAACCCAATCACGGTCACAACAAACTAGAGCCTAAGGTGTCTCTATGCATAGAAGGTGGTTAATGTATTTTCGAAGAAAGTTGCAAGTGGCTACGGATGAATTTGAGCCTACAAGAGCAAGGAAATGATGCCAAGCAACCAGCTGAAGACAAGTTCGCTCCCAAATAGCAGAGACATTTAATGAAAAAAAGGACAAAATGCTATGCTTCAAAACTTCATCAAGAGATAGAAGATGAAAGTCGAGGTGGCCATAGATCGTTCCCAGGAAAGTACATCGTGAAGACGGTGAAAGGCTAATGTTGCAACAGGATAGTTGTGAAACAGAGAGATCATCAAGGGTGTTAGTGGTTTAAGTTTGATATCCTCACAAAGATGATGGATCTGACATGATTGAGATCATCACCAGTAGGGTGGTACATCTGGTAAACATTAATGCAGTTGTGGATTACATATGATGATTGATGATATGAAAGACCATGGCGGCATATATTTTGTGTATTGCTGCTATATTTGAGGAAGGTTGCTTTAACTATAAGTTTTCTTCTTTATTTATTGTTGTATTTATCATTTTCCATTCAACTTGGCTCCACGGGAAAACCAAGTTAGGGATGTCAATTGGGCCGGGTCGGGCTAGGCCGGGCTGGCCTGGCAACCCGCACGGGCAGGACCCGGCGTAACCCGAGCAGGCCCGGCCCAGGCATGACGCGGGCCATACGCGACTCGGGTCCGGAGATTTTTCAGGCCAGCCTCGGGTCTGCCAGTAGGTGGCCCACGGCCTGGCGGGCTGTGCCAGGCCCAAAACCAAACTCCCAACGGCTCTAATAGTCGTTGGACTGACAGGGCCTGGCTCGGCCCGGCCAGGCCCGCCCAGTCCAACAGCTATTAGAGTCGTCGAGAAGGGTATTTGCAATTTTTTATTTGCAAATACTCCCCGCCATATCCCAACGGCTATTATAGCCGTTGTGGGGGGTTGCAATTTATATTTTTGCAAATACCCCCTATCGGGTATTGGTCCTATTCAAGATATTATCGCTCCTGTGGAGAAATTTTAATAAATTTTTTAAATTTTTTCTTTTATCTTTTATTTTGCTGCTATTATGGATCCTAAGATTAAATTTAATGGATGTAAATTTTTACTTGAAAATTTTTTATGAAAGGATAGACTATGAGGATAATTTTGCCCTAATGTGGGCAGATATTGATTTTTCTTTAAATAAGTTATATGATTTTTATGAAACTACTTAATGAAATAAACAATTTTCTTTCATCTCAAAGTTCTTCAGCCTCTAGTATAAAAGTTCATTATTTTCTTGTCTTTTATCAGCTTTCAAAAAATCTAGAACTTCATTATTATATACAGCATGTTGTGACTCCTGAGATCGATCAAGACTCGGGATTTGAATTTTTTGATATTTTGGCATGGTGAAAATCGCAAGCATCAACTTATCCTGTACTTTCCATTATGACACGTGATTTATTAACTCCTCCAGCATCTACAGTAGCTTCGTAGTCTGTTTTTAGTACAGGTGGTCGAGTGTTGACTGATACGAGGAACCGTCTAGTATCGAATGCGATCGAGATGACCATATGCGGAAAGGATTGGCTGGATACGGAAAAGAGAAGTCAAAATAAAATAATTGACGATCTCATTGAAGATTCTCCAGAAAACTCCCCAGAAGATGAATGAAGACTTGTATTTTGTATTTATGATTGATAAAATCTATGAAGAATGAAGACTTGTACTTTTATGTATTAATGATAAATTTGAAAAAATTTTAATTTATACTTCAATTGTAATTGTATCAATTATCTATTTATTGGATCATTAATAAAAAAATATATAATTTCATTTCACGTCTTGTAGTTTCTTTGCTAATTTTATTACAACTTGAATAAGTAAATTTTTAGAATTTTTTGAAAATTTAAAGTTTTTTAAGTTTTTTATTTTTATTTTTTTATTGGCAGGCTGGCATGGGCCGGCTCGGGGCCAGGGCACTTGGGCCTTGGGCCATGCCCGGGTTCCATATTTGGAACCCTAGTCGAGCGGGCCGGGCCGGGCACGGCCGGGCGGCTAGCCCGCCATGCCCGGGTCGGGTTTGGCCTGGCATGGCCCAATTGACACCCCTAAACTAAGTAGATATGAGTGGCATAGAGATGGTAATGGGCCCGGCCGACCTAAGGTCTTGGCCCAGCACTGCACGACCAACGACACAACCCATAGAATGCACAAATGGAGCTCCATCGACCCAACATAATTAGTTGGCTCAATTAACAGTAATGCTTTCACCTTAATTAAATCCTCTTATCAATTTAAACCGTAATACATAGACTTGTAGTTCTAGGTCCAGACAATATTCTGGGTCGTGCCTGACCCTAGGTGTTTTTATGTGGGCCGGTCCCACACTTGGCTGAGACGCTGAGACGACGGAATTGAGTGGGGAGCCACTTTCGCCTCGAATAATTTGTAAACGTCTACATTGCTTGTGATACACTTTCAGTTTTTGCGTATAATTTGATTCCTTCTTGCATCAGCCTTGTTTGTCAACCTGCGTCACGGCATTCAGAGCTTTACAGTATTTTTTGTAATTTACGATCTCTTTGACGTATATTTATATTGTCGTGTACACCGGCTTTAAACCCTAGGGGAGAGAGCGACGGAATTTTGGTCAGGTGTGTGACAACTGCTGAAAACATTCCATACGTGTCGGAAAATGTTGACATCAGAGTTTGTAGTTTGGTGGCTAACTGAATCTTACACGTATTGTCTCAGTCCATGATATCCATGAGGAACTCATTCAGGGGCTGTTTGGCTCATGGAACACAGACACACGAAAATGATGTGAGGCCCGCGGCGTCAGGTTCCAGGGTTTTCTGAAGCATCGTCCATGCAATTTGCTGAGTTGGAGGTGAGGCTCACCGCGTCTCTTATTTAAGAAAAGATTTTACCTGTGTGAATCGTTTTCCTTGCATCCTTGGATTACTGTGGTGTTTTCCGGGGTTTTTTATGATATGAAAAGAAAAAGTTGGGAGTCAACAATTATCACTAAAGCTTTTGAATCCATTAGTGCATATTGTAGCATAAAGGGGTGTGGAAAAATCTAATTTCCCTTGAAAGTAAAGACACATGGATGTGTAAAGTCTTTGAGACAATAAAGATCTTCATAGGCAGTATCTTTGAAACTTAATAAACAGAGAAGATTGTTACCATACGTAGTTGTTATGGTGTTCAGAGATGAGGCTCATTGTTTCTTGTAAATGATTGAAAATATGTTACATTCATAAAGTGATGAATATAGAGGTTGCAATGGGTTGTGGTTTAGTCTAGGGTTCCACAAGATCCCTAGCAAATTTGTCACAATTCATAAGATCCACCGGGGGATCCAATCTACGAATTTTGGTGTACTCAAGGATCAAATTCAATAATCTATAGGATTTGAATTGGAGTTTCAAATGATACATATCTAATTTCTCTCCCCAAATGTGACAATTTTTTTTTTATGAATCAAATAGAATTTCAGGACTTTTTGCCCGAACATTCTATTTATTTTTATTTCTCTAGAATTGTTAGTAGTATCTAAACATAATTGAATAATCTTATTGCATTATATTCAGGAAGAAAAAGATAAATTTAAATTGAACAAAGTGAACTAGACTCAAAAATATTTACTTGCTTATATACACTAAGATCCTTAAGTGTGTGAATTTTAAGTTCAATAAAAAAAATCATATTTATTTCAGATTCACACCCTACTTAATAAGCAATTAGATACTATTTTAAGGATTTAAACTCTAAAACTCAAATCTGAATTTTGATTATCAGTCCCGATTGTCAAAGAGAGAGTCTCACCAGGAAGAATAGAAAAACACTGGACTTACATTGGAAACATGGAGGCCTGAGTATTAACTTCAACATGACATTTGAATAGTTTGCTAAAACCTGAGTTCCTTTCTTAAAGGTCTGATTGTTAGATGAACTAGTTCTGCATGTGCAATTCTAGATGAGAAGGGGTTTATCACTTCTAGGTCTAGACCTGAACTCCTACAAGCACTGCACAGTTGATAATGACATGGATTAGGTCTGATAGAAGAATCTAACTACACCAGTAAAACACACAAAGGAGAGAAAGCTAGGATGTAGGCCCATGAAAATTACAAGTAAAGCTTAGAGTCAAATTCTAGTTAGGCTCCATTTGCCATCAGTGACCTACCTTCAAGAAACTATCACAACTTCTACTTGAACTTGTAAAAGGAGCGGTTTTTTATTGTTAGCTTAATTAAAGTATGTACATCGAGATGAACAGTTCAGATCATTCATGGAATGGCTCACCGTAGAGTACGCATGAAGCTTGTTGTAAGCCCGGTTCTCACTAGAATATTTCTACACACACGTGATACTACTTGCAGTCAATGGATCATTTGATATGCATGAACTTACAATGTCATCAATAAGTTTGATTTGACTTGGTTTAAATAGAATTAAAGTGTTTCGAAGGAGACTGTTCAAAATCTAACTTTTGGTGGCTCCGATTGGCATTGATACTTGATCTATTCACTCAGGAAATACAAGCAAAATTGACAAAGTTGTCTTGAATTATTGTATTTACCTCTCTTCAAATTAATTTATGTTCATGGACTGTGCTACAAGGGGCCCTGGTCATTTTTCTAGAGATTAATTGGGCTTTAAAGGCTAGAAATCCCTAGGCACATGACCATTCAATTGTTGGAAACAAAATTGAACAAATACAAGCACATCAAGCATCCAGGCTAGCCAAAGAGAACACAGGGAATCTAATTGAAGAACACATCACAATCTCATTTAATCCATAGTTAATTTCACTTGCAATGTTTTACAGGCTGCATACAGTGAAGAGATTTTAATCAAAGATCAATAATTCATGTCCATTGAAGCTTACCTACAGTCTACCTAGTGTGTGCCCCAGGCACATGCCTGTCAAATTCTTGAAAATTTGACCCCAACTTTAATAATATTAATTATACAGTGAGAACTAGGGGTGCCACCGGATATGGATTATCCGCGGATATCCGCATCCGAATCCGCCTCCAATCCGGATACGGATATCATTTTTTCACATCCGTCAATATTCGTATCCGTATCCGTATCCGAAAGGTAGGTGCGGATACGGATACGGTAAAAGTAATATCTTATTCGTATCCGATCCGATATTCGAATGTTGCGTGCTCCATAATGATATCGGTATGGAGAAGACTATTCTTCAATGGAATAAGGTATTAAATTTGATATTTTGAGTTGGTGAAAAAGTAATAGTGAAAAGTATTCGATTCTTACAAGAGCACCACATGATATTTTGAGTATTTCGATATCAACCATGTCATCCGAATCAGCATTTAGTACCGGAGGACGTGTAATCTATTGTTATAGAAGTCAAATGACAATGAATACGATGAATGTATTAATATGTACACAACAATATTATAGTATGTATCACATTTAATATTGTAGTATATGAGATAAAAAGTAATATAAGTATTTCTGTTTAATTTATCTTTAACCATATCCATTTTTAACATATCCGATTAGTATCCGCATCCGATCCGCTAATATCCGATTTATATCTGATATCCGATTTTGGCGGATACGGATATCATTTTTCCACATCCGCCAATATCCGTATCCGTATCCGTATCCGAAGGTTGGGTGCGGATATGGATATGGTAGAGGTAATATCCGATCCGTATCCGATCCGATGGCACCCCTAGTGAGAACTCTCAAGTCTCAACCTTGGGTCTCAAGATATTTTACCAATTACACAAGATCCTCATTCTAGAGATTTATGCAATTTCCCCTTTTACTAAGTCACTGATGAGCTGGGCATGAGAGATGCCTTGGAATATAGAGAGGGAGGAGACAATGCAAGAAAATCAACCAATAGAATATAGAGACAAGAAAGAGGAAGTTGATGGCTGATCGAGCAACTGCTTGTGATGGGAAACATCACATTTTTAAGTTTGAGACGCAATAGACATACTACTTATAGAAAATCTCCTTCAAGTGGGTGAGAGTAATCCATCCTCTTGATTCAAAAAGGAAAAAAAGAAAAAAAGAAAGCCAACAGGTGTACCATGTGACAAGATTTAACAATCATTGATTAAACAATTTAGAAAATCACCCTTCTCTCTCTCTCACACGCACACACGCACACACAACTGAGCATAATGCACACTTCATACTCTAGTTCCATAAGCACACTTAACAAGACATTGTACCTTAAACTTTGATCAATATTACTTGCAGACAATTCTCAATTACATTACTAAACTCAACTACTGTGCTACCATACATGAGCCACATGGTCTACAAGATCAACCCATCAAAATCTAGAGCTTGAACCAGTGTATATGTTCCTGCACTAATATCTGACCAATACTGGGCAACTTTGAATTCTCTCTCTTTAGCCTGTACACACTACAATGTGAAGAAGAAGGAGAAGGAAAGAATGGTGCATAAGCATCTACATCTTGTGCAGCAGCAAATGCCTTTGAAGTCCGGCGCGGCGTGGCCTCTGATGCTCGGACCGGAGGGCGGCACCTGGCGCCGGACGATGACATGGACGGACTTCAACTCCTTGGCTTCCACTGCGGCGCTCCTCGGCACGTGGAGAGCTCTCTCTACAGGAACTGAATGAGGGTCTGGCCTTGATGAGGCTAAGAAAATGGAAGTGAGGAACAGGAGGAAGAAGAGTCTGAGGGTGCAGGCCATTATTTGTGGAGGGTAACACCATACAAATTTCACAAAGTGATCAAGCTTCTCTTGGAGTTAGTAGCAGTGGTAGGGCTGTTGGTTGTAGGGTCCTATTATAAGGGGAGAGATGATAACTTATATAAGCTCCAATTTGAGCTAGTTTAGGACTGAGATTGATTACTCTATGGCCCTTGGACAAAGAAAGCACACTTTTTTGTGAGAGATTTAAATGTGTATTAATTTGAAATCTCATGATCTTAATTGGTCTATAAGTATCAACTCTTTAATGATATGTGCCTTTGTTAGACTTTAAATGTGGAGATGGACAACTTTGTTATCCTCACACCCTGCCCTCTAGTCAACCAATGAGGGATAATCTTGTTATTGGATGTCTTGAGGCAAGTGCAAGGAATACTCTTTAGAAACACAGTTACAAGACTGACCAAGAAGTGCTTGGAAATTACAGCAATGATAAGCTAAAGCTCAGATGGGGGAGTGTGGGAAAAAAAAAAGTATTTTGTGAGTCACAATCACAAAACACGTTTCTCTCTCCCACTCGGGTCATCCACCAGCTGTGATGGACGGCTCACATCGCGCGAAGGACCATCCTGATCTTTAGCGCGAAGGAGCTTACCCTGCTTCAATGCAGGGTAAACCCCAGACATGGGTGCAAGGACATCAGCTTTTTCTTCTTCTTTTCTTCTTCTTTTTGTGTTTGCGTTATAGGTCATATGAATGACAAAATCTCCAATTATCATCCAAATTTTATGTTTGGTTCTCTCGAAAATCAGAGAAAAGGGACTGAAGGAAGATTTGGAATTAATAGTTGTACACATGGAGCCTACTTTTCCAAGAAAACCTTTCTTAGGTACAAAAAGAATCTGAATGCAAAATACGAGCTTTATAGATATCCCTAGACCTCAATGTTCCTCCCAGTTAGTATCATCCATATTGTCTCGCACATCATTGGCAATGGTGTTATGCTAGTCCACTGCTCTTGCAGCGCCAGAGTCGACTCCAATTTTACGAAGATAATATTTGCATTATTTCCAAAGCTAATTGAATCTAATTCATTTGACCATGAGTTCTTGTGTGAGTGTCATCATATCTCAATGACAGTCTTTGCAGTCATGCAAAATGTTGTGGCTTGTTTGGTTCTTTGAAAAATCCATGAAAAAAAGTCAGAAGCCTATTTTTTCCAATCAATTCCAGGCTTGGAACTGCCATTCCAAAAAGATCCTAGCTGCCAAGGCTAACTTTTCATATTAGTTTTCATCAAACTATACACATAGTTCAAATCCAATGCATGGCATATAGCTAAATGTTTTTCTCAAAATTACAGATAACCAAACTAACCTATGATCAAGTACTGCACCATTCACTGGTCCTCACAAGGGCATTGCCCTCAAAATACCCAGAATTTTTGGGAGAATTTGGTGAGCACACTCCATCAACAGTTCTCTTTCCTTTCAAAACTCATCCAACTCGCTCACTGCTAAAGCACTGGAATATTTTCACTTTGCACTGGCCAATATCTTTCCAATTGACAGAAACCCCAAGCGTGTGATTTGACAAATTCCCAATCCCCAGAAAGCAAATGGTTGGGCAAAAAAAATGATAATTGTGCACGTTGCCGACGTGCATGGACTCAACTGGCAGCAGAAATGTTTCTCATTTGGATCAATAATCAAATGCACCAACCAAGCTCATTGGCCTTCATTCCTCTCAGAGTTAAGAGTCTTTGTCCTCGACTTTGAGAGCTTCTTTATACACTTATCAGTGTACTGTGTGTGCTCATGGCTGTCTCACTAATGTGCACTATTAGTAAAGAGTCGTGCACTTCTCTCTCTTTAAAAAGAGTGTTCCCTCGTCTCCTTGGCCCTACACTCTCTTTTAGTATGTTGCTTCTGCTTTTTTACACTGCAACTAGCTTTGTTGTGAATTATGAATTTTACAAATATTAGTTTGCGATAAAGAAGTTTAAAGCAAGAAGAGCCGTGGATACAAAGATAACTCCACAATCTCGCTTCCACTTCAGCTTGCAAAGTCTAGCTCAAGAATTCATTTTCCTAGTTCTTAGAAACGAAGGGTCAATTCGAAAGTGGGTTCATGAACTAGACTTCCTTCTCCAAAGTTGGCGTGGGCCAAAGAACTAGGCCCTTTGTAAAGCAACGGACCATGATGGAACTTAAAAGGACAGATGTGGTCAGGTCCATTGGCCCATCGCCAACCGCCCGATGACTCGATGACGGTGACGTGGCAGCGTACAGTGGTCCGTCGGCACACGCCATCTCCGTCCACGATGCATGTCCGGCGCCGAGCAGCATTCGCCGGTTTGGTCCGATGCATGGCGACGACCGATAGTGGGTCCCACTGACGACCGACGCGTGTAACCTGCAGTGGTAATTGGTTTGGTGAATGCTGTTTTATGTCCAGCAGCAGATGAGAAACATGGTGGCTGAAATGATGTAACCTTGTAAGTCACAGAGAGTCCATGAAAGTGGTGGAATATGAGAGCTTGATATGTGATGGTTAGGGGATCAAATCTATACAGGACACCTCTCATCTCTTTTGTTTCTGGCCGCAACCAGTCAGATAAGGAGGCCATGTAGGAGACCAACTGATCAAACTTTCTTCAAATCTCTCTCTCTTTTTGTATCTGAAGATGTAAACAATTATGAATTTTTTGAATGCTGTAGAATAGGCTGGTCTGGTTCTTCTATTTCCACCCTTGATCTGTGTTTTGAATGCTCAAGACACGAGTGCCAGCTCATATGATCAATTAGATATGTTTTGAGGAGGAACTCTGTCACGCCCCGCTTCTCAAAATATGTGAAAACGGGATCGCGACGAGAGTCGGTGACGTATATACGCGAGGAAAATACCCCATGTATACACGCTAAGCCTAAAGTAACCTGAACAAGTTATAGATCTGAACCATAATAATCAACGATCACTGCAATGTCATATATAAGCATCCACGCATGATATCACATAAAAAGATCTAGAATAAAGACTATACATGAAATCAAGAAGAGTACAGAAATAGGAATAATGTAGCACCCCGTACCCGGAAACGCACCCAGATACGAGTCCCAAAAATTTTTCAACCATATTTCTCAATTTTCTTCCTATATGTGTTTTTGAGTTGTGATTACTTAGTTTATTTAGTATCAAATCTGGATTCTCAGACCTAGAGTAAGCCCTGACCCGAACCGAGAACACGATACCAGCCAGTAGCCCGATTTGACTTTATGGTAGTCCGATTTGACCGATTTCAGTTTCAGAGACTGTTTTCTAATATTTTAGATTTTTCATGATTTTCTGGAACTTTCTGAAATTTTTTTGCAAAATCTCCAAACCGGTGTCGCTCGGCATCGCTGACTGATTCCCGGATTTTTAGTTTTCAAACAGGATTGAATTTTCAAAAACGGCTTTCACGTTACTTCTTAAAATTTCATTTTCTATTTAAAAACATTTTTTGAGATTTTTCTAAATTTATCAAAATTTCACTGATTCTGGCGTCGGCCGGTATCGTCGGAAGATTCCAGAATTTTAATTTGAAAACTACATCAAATTTCTCAAACCCGATTTCACCAAGTATCTTAAAATAATATTTTCTATTTTTAAGAATTTTTCGGAATGTTTCTGAAACAGTCAAATTTTCGCCTTATTAAAATAATAATATTAATTACCGGTCTTATCTTTTCGTACTTTTTTTCTCTACTCCCCTACTTTATACTTTCAGAAATTATAATAAATAAATTAGTTAATAATAAAAATTTTCAACTATTTTATTTCCTTTTTTTCTTCCTTATTTTTTTCTTTTTCTTTTCTTTAATTTTCTTCCTTTTTTCTTTCTTTTCTTTTCTTTCCCATTTGACTTTCTCCCACCTGCAACCGCCGCCTGCTCCCGCCCCCCCTGCCACCGCAGCCTGCAAGCCACCACAGCTCCTCCCCTTCCCCAAAATTTCATCATTTCCTCTCCTCTATTTAAACACCAATTCCCATTTCCTTTTCATTTTCAACAAATCCAAAAAAAGAAAATCAAACTTCATCTTCAACTTCATCGTCAACCCACTCACGCACCCGACCCAACCGCCGCCCCCACCATCACCACCGCCACCGCCGGCCGCCCTAGGCTGGCCACCCACTCCCCCACAACCTCCTCTCCACTCCACCACCTCCTTCAACCTCCAACAACCCTCCACCATCTCCAATTTCAACAAAAACTCATCACCATTACAACCTTCATCTCCTCCAAAATTCACCATCACCACCACCAATTCCACCACTCCAACCACCCCATCACCACCTCCTCCTCCTCCTCTAACTCCCCAACACCACCTAACATCACCACCACCACCACAACCACCACCACCAACACCAACCACCAACTCCAACAACAACAACACCACTACCACCACCCAACTCCCTCCTCTCCTCCTCGGGGGGCGCACGCCGCCCTGCTCCCTGGCGCCGCCGCCGCCGCCAGGCTGGCCGGCCGCTGTCGGCGGCCGGCCAACCCCCTCCCCCCTCCTTCTTTTCTTCCTTTCTTTCTTCCTTTCTTTCCTTTCATTTCCCTCTCTTTATTTCCCTAAAAACTCAAAATTCCTACATTCACTAAATACCCCCACCTCATTACTAAAACTACTTCCCTATATTTACACCCAATACCCCCTCTCCTTAAATCCTAATTCATTTCTAAATACACCATATTTTTTCTCTCTTTCTCTTTCTCTTTCTCTCTCTCCTTCCTATAACTTTCTCTCTCCTCTCTCTTTCCCTCTCTAATATTTATATAAATATTTTTAATTATATATTTTAATATACAACTACGAGCTAGTGGATTTCTCGTGCGGATCGCCGATTTTTCAGATTTTTAACCGGTATTTCACCCCGGTTTCAGGTGAGTGCTTATTACTACCTTAAAAATAATTACTCTTGTATTTATAACATGATATTGATATGTGGATATTTTAACATGCCTGACACTTTTTACTGTAATTTTTAGTACATGACTCCTTGCTATGCATGACACTGGCACTCGGTATTTACACCGGCACTCGGTACTTACACCAGCACTTAGCATTTACACCGGCACACGGTATTTTACACCGGCACACGGTATTTTACACCGATATTTGTCATGCTATATTTGACACTGACACTTGCCATGCTATATTTGACACCGACACTTGTCATGCTATATTTGACACTGATACTTGCCATGCTATATTTGACACATGACACCCGACAACGGTACTTGATGTGTCATACTTGACACCTGCTCCTGACACCCGGTATATGATTGCTTTCATGTGGTACAAATACCTGGACCTGACATCGTAACTCTTGACCGGACACTACCGCCCCAGACACCTGTGTATTATATGACATATTCATGGCTATCACTTTTACGGGGACTTGATTATTATATTATTACCATATATTTGGTACTCTTGAACTCCTGTACTCCTGAACTCTTGTATATTTGAACCCCTGAAATAGGGAGGCTCCTGACATTACTCCTGATACTATACTCCTGTTGATCCCCGTAATAGGATAACCATGAATATGGGATTACTATGAATACTCTGTGGACATTATCACCGGACAAATTATAATAATTAGACAACTTACACCGGGATGGGGGAAACTGATGAGTATCGATATAGCCTCCATGTTTATGATGGTCTTATAGTGTCGCGCGGCCATATACTTGGATTCGACCTGGAGGCCACCAGGCATTTCCGTGGGGTGTACTAGCACCCCTACTCCCTTGCCTGCCGGTTGAACCATAAGCCCCTGAGCCTATTCCTGTGGTAGCGGTGACATCCTATTCCTGTTCGGGCGTACAATAAGTCCCGGTACCTAGCGGTACGTTCCGGCTCAGCACCGGATACTCCTTGACCGTTGTCCCGGGTATGTACGGGACCCATTCTAACCATGGTTCGTCGATCTCCATCAGTTTCCAATAACTTACTCCTCGATCTGTATGCTGAGGTATGTGGGATGGGACACATGCCGATGTATACAAATCAGATGAGTCTTAATAATTAATAATAACATGCTCCTGATATATGACTAGCTATACTCTTGGTTTATACTGCTCACCACTTAGACATGTGCTACCTTGTAGGATTACTTAATTGCTTTCATACTGTTTCATTATTATATTGTGAAGGCAAAGTCAGGTTATATAAACTCAGATTACAGTGACGTGATGTACAGGGTATATATATGAGGGTTTCCTTATTTGGATTATTCCTTCGACGTACTAACCTCACAGATCTGTAATGTGGGCTTATATAACTGATTTTCTTGTAGTTACTTTATTTACTGTCTCATTTCAGGTTCATATGTGCTTATATTCACGATACACATTCCCCTGTACACATGTATCTGTTATGCACGCCACCTGGCTTTAGTATATGTACTCGCTGGGGTTGCTAACAACCCTGAATTCTCATGTCCAGATCCTAGAGTCTGGACCTTGGTGGCTTGGCTGTAGCTGATCAAAGTGCGCAGCGAATTATCCCGTGGTGGTCAGAGTGTAGCAGAAGCTTGGACATAGTCATAGCTCTTCCTCCCAGCTTTTCTCCTGCTTGGCTCTCGAGGTCCCTCTTGCTGCTCGTGAGCATCTCTCAGTTTTATTGTATATATCCCTTCATTTATTGTACTTTTATATCTTCTAGTGATGTAATATTCATGTAATATTGTATCATTCTCTGTGATAACCATGTGCGCTATTTCTATTGGAATGTATGTTACCACTGTGCTTCCAAACTCTGATTCTTGCCTGTACTGATGCTTAGCGTATGTACGTGAGGGTATCTCCGACCTGCGTATATACGTCGCTGTAACGTCTCCGTACCCGTGGGATCGGGGCGTTATAGGGTGGTATCAGAGCCTAAGCTCTAACATCCTCAGTACAAGCAGTTGGTAGATTAATGATGTATTAATCTGCAGCTGGAAAGCATGAGTCTTGAATATACATTCTAATCGCAAGTATGGTGTTATTTATTCCTTCTTTGCAATCTTTTCCTTGGATCTTGAGACCCTTCTATCTTTTTCTTTCAGCTTCTTCCCGTCATCCCTCAGATATGGAAGGACGAAGAACCCGTAACGGTCTCGGCACTTCCCGTGAAGGTCCGAACGGAGAGAACGACATGATGAGGATACTCCAGGGGATGATGAATAGCCAGCAGCAGCAGACAGAGCTCTTGCGACAAGGATTGCTGACTGCACCCCGGAGCAGAGGCCGGGTACTATATCGGATTTCAGTAAACTGCAGTCGGCTACATTTTTGGGTACAGAGAAGCCGTTGGACGCCGAGCAGTGGCTGATTGACACTACAAATCTTCTAAAGGCAGCCAGGATTCCTGATGAGAACCAGGTGGAAGTGGTCAAGATCCAGCTGAAGGATGTAGCCAGAACCTGGTGGTTGGCAGAAGAAGCAAGATTGGAGAGGCCTATTACTTGGGATCAGTTCTCGAAGGGTTTCTATGAGAGGTTCTTTCCTGCAACGACTCAGAAAGAGATGGAGGAGCAGTTCATCAGGTTGCAGCAGTTGAACCAATCTGTGGATGAGTACGCTGCTGAATTTCTGAGACTCAGTCGATTTACATCCTACATGGTGAGCGATGAGGAGAAGCGGGCCAGCAGATTTCAACAAGGACTGAAGATGGACATCCAGATATTCCTTATCGCTCAGCAGCTTAAGACGTACTCTCAGGTTCTCTCTATTGCCCGTGAGGTAGAGCGGGGATTGGAGAAAAAGGACAAGCACCAGATGCAGAACAAGTCAGTGAAGAGATCCTTTCAGTTGATGGATGAAGAAGACCCGACTAGACTCAGTGATGGCCCGATGGTCAGGCGACCATTCTGACCTCCCCCTCAGCAGGCGATATGCGGATATTGCCTGAGGCCCAGACACATCCAGAGCAATTGCCGAAGGGCGAAAGGGCTGTGTTTGGCATGTGGATCTGGTGATCATTCATTAGGCGTTTGTTCGTTCAAGAGGACGTGAAATGCTACCCCAGCACCTCTAGCACTTCCAACACCACCGCCGGGAAGGAACCCCGAGCCAGTTGGCAGGAGAGCTCCACTCCCTCCCCAGCAGTAAGGAGCAAGAGTTGGAGCTGACCGTGGGAGAGGCCAGGCTTACTATTTGTCATCAGGAGAAGCCGAGGCGTCAGTTGTGGTAGCAAAAGGACAAGGAGCTCAGTACCCAGATCAGGAGCCCTGATGATGTCACTGTGACCGTTATTCCCCACCTTTTGTGTCCTGAGATTGTAATCTCCCTTATCCTTTTCAATTTATCATATTATCATCATCATTGTAATCTTTTCCATGTTCATCTCTTACCTTATAGAAATTTCGAGGACGAAATTTTTGTTAGGTGGGTAGATTGTAGCACCCCGTACCCGGGATACGTACCCAGATACGAGTCCCAAAAAATTTTCAACCATATTGCTCAATTTTCTTCCTATATGTGTTTTTGAGTTGTGATTACTTAGTTTTTTTAGTATCAGATCTGAATTCTCAGACCTAGAGTAAGCCCTGACCCGGACCGAGAACCCGATACCAGCCAGTAGCCCGATTTGACTTTCTGATAGTCCTATTTGACTGATTTTAGTTTCATAGACTGTTTTCTAACATTTAGATTTTTCATGATTTTCTGAAAATTTTCTGCAAAATCTCCAAAACCGGTGTCGGTCGGCATCGCTGACTGTTTCCCAAATTTTTAAGTTTTCAAACGGGATTGAATTTTCAAAAATGGCTTTCACATTACTTCTTAGAATTTCATTTTCTATCTAAAAAATATTTTTTGAGATTTTTCTAAATTTATCAAAATTTCACCGATTTTGGTGTCGGCCGGTATCGTCAGAAGATTTCAGGATTTTTAATCTGAAAACTACATCAAATTTCTCAAATCCGATTTCACCAAGTATCTTAAAATAATATTTTCTATTTTTAAGAATTTTTCGGAATGTTTCTGAAACAGTCAAATTTTCGCCTTATTAAAATAATAATATTAATTACCGGTCTTATCTTTTCGTACTTTTTCTTCTCTACTCCCCTACTTTATACTTCCAGAAATTACAATAAATAAATTAGTTAATAATAAAAATTTTCAACTATCTTATTTCTTTTTTTTCCTTCCTTATTTTTTTCTTTTTCTTTTCTTTAATTTTCTTCCTTTTTTCTTTCTTTTCTTTTCTTCCCCATTTGACTTTCTCCCACCTGCAACCGCCGCCTGCTCCCGCCCCCTGCCACCGCAGCCTGCAAGCCACCACAGCCCCTCCCCTTCCCCAAAAATTTCATCATTTCCTTTCCTCTATTTAAACACCAATTCCCATTTCCTTTTCATTTTCAACAAATTCAAAAAAAAAAATCAAACTTCATCTTCAACTCCATCTTCAACCCACTCACGCACCCAACCCAACCGCCGCCCCCACCATCACCACCGCCACCGCCGGCCGTCCTAGGCCGGCCACCCACTCCCCCACAACCTCCTCTCCACTCCACCACCTCCTTCAACCTCCAACAACCCTCCACCATCTCCAATTTCAACAAAAACTCATCACCATTACAACCTTCATCCCCTCCAAAATTCACCATCACCACCACCAATTCCACCACTCCAATCACCCCATCGCCACCTCCTCCTCCTCCTCTAACTCCCCAACACCACCAACATCACCACCACCACCACAACCACCACCACCAACTCCAACAACAACAACACCACCACCACTACCACCACCAAACCCCCTCCTCTCCTCCTCGGGGCGCGCGCACCGCCCTCCTCCCCGGCGTCGCCGCCGCCGGCCGGCCAACCCCCTCCCCTCCTCCTCCTTTTCTTCCTTTCTTTCTTCTTTTCTTCCTTCCTTTCTTTCCTTTCATTTCCCTTTCTTTATTTCCCTAAAAACTCAAGATTCCTACATTCCCTAAATACCCCCACCTCATTCCTAAAATTACTTCCCTATATTTACACCCAATACCCCTCTCCTTTAAATCCTAATTCATTTCTAAATACACCATATTTTCTCTCTTTCTCTTTCTCTTTCTCTTTCTCTCTCTCTCCTTCCTACAACTTTCTCTCTCCTCTCTCTTTCCCTCTCTAATATTTATATAAATATTTTTAATTATATATTTTAATATACAACTACGGGCTAGTGGATTTCTCGTGCGGATCGCCGATTTTTCGGATTTTTAACCGGTATTTCACCCCGGTTTCAGGTGAGTGCTTATTACTACCTTAAAAATAATTACTCTTGTATTTATAACATGATATTGATATGTGGATATTTTAACATGTCTGACACTTTCTACTGTAATTTTTAGTACATGATTCCTTGCTATGCATGACACCGCACTCGGTATTTACACCGGCACTCGGTACTTACACCGCCACTTGGCATTGACACCGGCACTTGGTATTTACACCGGCACACGGTATTTTACACCGATATTTGCCATGCTATATTTGACATCGACACTTGCCATGCTATATTTGACACCGACACTTGTCATGTTATATTTGACACCGACACTTGCCATGCTATATTTGACACTGATACTTGCCATGCTATATTTGACACATGACACCCGACACCGGTACTTGATGTGTCATAATTGACACCTGCTCCTGACACCCGGTATATGATATGCTTCCATGTGGTACAAATACCTGGACCTGACATCGTAACTCTTGACCGGACACTACCGCCCCAGACACCTGTGTATTATATGACATATTCATGGCTATCACTTTTACGGGGACTTGATTATTATATTATTACCATATATTTGGTACTTTTGAACTCCTGTACTCCTGAACTCTTGTATATTTGAACCCCTGAAATAGGGAGGCTCCTGACATTACTCCTGATACTATATTCCTGTTGATCCCCGTAATAGGATAACCATGAATATGGGATTACTATGAATACTCTGTGGACATTATCACCGGACAAATTATAATAATTAGACAACTTACACCGGTGTAAGATCCCTAGTTGAAAATACTGTATTTTTATTTTCCTAAAGTATTTATTTTAAATTTACAAATCATTTTTTTAATCAACTTAATTTATTATTTTCTTTCTTGTGATTATTACTATTATTAAATATAAAAATTATTTTTAAGATAATGAACGGTATTTTAGCTAGGAATATTATTACCATTTTTAATTATCGACATTTTTAGTTACTTATTTCTATTAGTTTTATACTTACCATTATTATTATTATTATTCTATTATGATTATTATTTATTGTAATTACTATTAGTGTTATCGTTATTTTTATTGTCGGTGCTTATTAATTATTATTAGTGTTAGTATTATTTTATTTATCTATTCTAATAGTTGTACTATATTGGTTGTGATAGTGATTAATTCTATTATTAATACATTTGATAATTATTATTTTAATTTAATGCTGCTATTATTGTTGTCATTATTATTATTAATTAGGATTATTAATATTACTTGGTAATTATTACCATTACTAATTAAGGTTATTGTTATTATTTATTATTTTTAGTAAGAGTTATTGAATTTATTATTAGTACTATTTTGTATTTATTACTATTATGACTACTACTATTATTATGACTTGAATGTTTATATTTTTAGTAATAGCATTATTTCCTTTCCCTTGTATCCTTGATTCTACCCATACCCGTTATCTATCCATACCCACTTCTATTCCTTGATTCCAATACCCATTAGATTTATACCCGCTACCCACAAACCCGAAACCCATTACTAAATCCTATTCTTAACCCTAACCTAAACAAATCCCTAATCTAAATCATCTCCCCCAATAATCCAGCCGCCTCCACCCATGGCAGCACCCCCGCTTGGACTTCTCCTCATTGGCCAGATCCCCATTGGCGCACAACTCCAATCCGGCGCCGAGACTGTAGAAGCACCAGGCCGTGACTCCTTTTTCCCTCCCTGATCTCCAAGCTGTGATCACCATCCATTGGCCGAGTCTCTTTTCCCTCCATGCGCGTGAGTTTCCTTCTTCCCCTATTATCATTTTTGTGTAGTTTAATTTAATTATTTGTACCATTTTTTAAATTCAGTATCTGCTGCTCTTGTGAGGTTTCTATTTACATTTATGAATCAGAAATATGCTCATGGAAACTAGAATTTTGACACCCAAGTAATATTTGCATCCTGTGCAATTCATTTCTCTTTCATATGGTTCTCGTGAAATTGGGACGCTATAATAGCACTAACATGTTCTTGTGAAATTGACATACAATAGCTTTTTTCCCGTTTCTTTTCATTTTTTTGGTTTAGAAAGACTGAGCCATAGGCTTGAGGTTTTATGTACCAAAATGTTTAATAATGTGTTTTATTTCATGTGGGTGAATTATTGTATGTGAGATTATTAATTCATTTGTGTTTATTGTATGCGGCAAAAATCCTACTCTGAGCTATTTTCGGGCCCTCCGCGGGACACCGTTGATCGACGACGGCGAGCGCGAACGCACCCCACGCCCTTCGCGGCGAGTTTCTCTATCCAACGACACCCTCCGCGGGCCCAGATGCCTCCGTCGGAGCCTCCGTCGGCGTGCCGCAAGGCACCTAGTTATGTGAGTAATTTTCCCCCTTTTCTATTTATTTCCCTTTTCATAAATTATATTGTGAATTTCTTTTTACATGCTTGGGTGTGTTGTGTAAATATTTACATATTGGTGGGTGAATTAATGTGCATGCATGGGATGTGAATTATTTAATATGTATAGGTATTTATAATTAATAATAGGTATTTATTAAATTGGATATGTTTGCATTAAATTAATGTATATAGGTATATGGGTAATTATACATTAGTATATATGTAAGTATATAATATGTAGGCATGTTTATATACATGTATTGTTGTGTATACTTGTATATGTATGTGTACGTGGGTGTACGCGTATGTGTCCGTATGCATGTGTGAGTGTTTAGCATGTATTTATATTTATTGGTATGTTCGGTTACATGCTACAGCATTTTGGATTTGTTCGGTGAGATCCGAACCCAGCTTTAAGAGACTCGGACACGATTCGGATTCGTGCCGTTGTGGACCCGACACAGAGGAGATTCGAAGATCGACCCATAGGACGATCCGAAGATCAGGACCGGTTCGTGCAGTGAAGACCAGACGACGATTCGGTTCCGAAACCGCGTCATTTCAAGTGAGTGTTTGCTCTTGTATCATTTTCTTTATTCACTGTTCTCAGTAGTATTTTATATGTTACTTGTATTATTACATGTGATCGTCTTCTTTATTTTATCAGTTTGATTACCTGTATCACTCCATGCGATATCAGGGACCGTACATAATATTTATTTAGTTGAATTGAAAGATTATTATCATTTCATGTGTTGGTAGTTATCACTGTTGACTTAGGCCTAGCATTGGATACCCTAGACTGTAACTTGATTTGATCTACTATCACTTGAACTACATTATATTTGAGGTTAGAGGGCATATATTAGGCATAGTGTTTATGGGTAGTTGTTGGTGATTATCCCGACTAGAATTCCCGTGGATATCGGGGAAGTGTTAAATATGACATTGCTTTACCAATATACTGATTTACTGATACTTGGACTGGCATTGACTTAGTTAGAGTTGGAGTTGACATATGATATATTTATATTGGATCTTGATCAGTTTATAGAGGAGTTTGGTCTTATTGGATCGTCATGATGTATGTGTATAGCTTACCCTTGAAATAGATATGTAACATGATCTTGGTTTTAGATTACTAAACCAAAGACTTTCGGATTTATTTTAATTATATTGATTGAGTACTGATGATCTTACCGATGTTGGATACTAGATATAAAGATGTTCTAGAATTCTTATTGATTGAGGACGTTACCCTCTTTAGCTATGATCTTGATTTTAGTTGGATGAATCTGGTTTTGAGGAATCGGCATTGATTTGGTTGACCTGACCTGATAGATCCTAGATACATATCTGATATATTACTTGACTTTGGAATCCTGTGATTGACTTTGATAGAGTGAGAGTGGGTGATAATCTTGATCGAATTGAAATATGAGAATTTGATTATATGTATCAGAACATGTAGTATTTCAGTTATTGAGAGCTGGATATATCGACGACTCAGAGATTATATATATATCGATGACTTGAAGATCAGAGTAGATTGATAGGGAGAGACTGATTATTGATATATTGAGACGGTGGTTTATTATACCAGATTAGTGATGTGGATTGATACTTGATGTTCTCGATGATTGTATAGAGACTGTTGGTTGATAGATTAGTTACTATTGTATTTTAGTGCAGATGGATGTGAGATATTGACCAGTTCTAGATTAGACTGTCTATTGAGCAGTATCTGGATTCGTTATTGTATAAATTCATGTTACTGAAAGTTACTGGGAAAATATTGTTGGACCGTAACACTTTCATTGTTATATTGTTCTACCGTTTACACGGTATTATTGTTCACATTGTTATTGTCACATTGATATTGTTATTGTCACTGTATCGTCCCAGTAATTGACATGACATGGATATTGATTGTTACAAATAATAATATACATTGACTGATTTAACTGAATTGAATAATAATAATGTAAATTGACAACTTACACTGGGATTGGGGAAATTGATGGAGGAGACAGCGTCTGTATTTTGGGTGGACCTAGGATACAGGTTGCGCAGCCGAGATACGGTTCCACTGCAGGGTTCCGGGGGATGACTGACATCCCGTATTGTCCATATTGTCATTGTATTGACACATTGTTATTGTTATTGTTATTGACTACCTAGCGGTAGGACCTGGTTCAGCGCCAGGTGATTGGGCCGTGGTTCCGGGTATGTACGGAACCCACCTAAAGCATGGACAAAGTCTCTTCTATTAATTTCAATAACTTAGGACATTGATTGACACGTGTGGTAGGCGTAGTATGGGATGCGTCTATTGCATGTGGCAATTTGTGTTCGCTGACATAATAAATGATAATAAATTGTTTATAGCATATTGTGACCGACTATAATCACATGACTGTATACATGATTGTAATCAGGACCAGATTATTATAACCAAGACCAGACTTGTGACCAGACTTGGATACCAGTTTAGTGACATGTGATGGATACCTATTTGACATTGATTGCATATTTACAGTTGTGCCATTTGTCTGCTACCTGTATTCATATTTTTATCATATGTGTTACTGTTCAGTTATTTATTGTGTTATTTAGTCTTTCTATTTGTAGTTGTTCTTACTATTATATATGCACATGGTTTCTTCTGCACGAGCTGTTTCCCCTTTACACACACACTCATTATGGTCGCGTTTTGACGACCCTGGATTTGCACGTCCAGCTATTGGACGGTTGTTCTAATGTGCAGGTTTTCGATGAGACGATACTCCTTGCGAGGAGCTTGGGTCCTCTTCCTTTGATTCTGGTATACTTGCATTTTATTCTTGTTATTATTCTTTGTTCCTATATATCACCTTTGACTTCTGTTCAGCTGTCATTTTCTTCCTGTTGTTCATTGCTATCATGTGTAGTCTTATATGTATTATTGCAGTGTTCTTTGATCATTATGCTTCCGATCTATAGCTTGTTCAGGTTACAATTTAGGCTTAGCGTATATATGTGGGGTATTATCCTCGCGTATATACGTCGCCATAACGACTCCGTATCTTTAGGATCGGGGCATTACAACCGGGATGGGGGAAACTGATGAGTACCGATATAGTCTCCATGTTTATGATGGTCTTATAGTGTCACGCGGCCATATACTTAGATTCGACCTGGAGGCTACCAGGCGTTTCCATGAGGTGTACTGGCACCCCTACTCCCTTACCTGCCGGTTGTACCATAAGCTCTTGGGCCTATTCCTGTGGGAGCGGTGACATCCTATTCCTGTTCGGGCGTACAATAAGTCCCGGTACCTAGCGGTACGTTCCGGCTCAGCACCGGATACTCCTTGACCGTTGTCCCGGGCATGTACGGGACCCATTCTAACCATGGTTCGTCGATCTCCATCAGTTTCCAATAACTTACTCCTTGATCTATATGCTGAGGTATGTGGGATGGGACACATACCGATGTATACAAATCAGATGAGTCTTAATAATTAATAATAACATGCTCCTGATATATGACTAGCTATACTCTTGGTTTATACTGCTCACCACTTAAACATGTGCTACCTTGTAGGATTACTTAATTGCTTTCATACTGTTTCATTATTATATTGTGAAGGCAAAGTCAGGTTATATAAACTCAGATTACAGTGACGTGATGTACAGAGTATATATATGAGGGTTTCTTTATTTGGATTATTTCTTCGACGTACTAACCTCACAGATCGGTAATGTGGGCTTATATAACTAATTTTCTTGTAGTTACTTTATTTACTGTCTCATTTCAGGTTCATATGTGCTTATATTCACGATACACATTCCCTGTACACATGTATCTGTTATGCACGCCACCTGGCTTTAGTATATGTACTCGCTGGGGTTGCTAACAACCCTGAATTCTCATGTCCAGATCCTGGAGTCTAGACCTTGGTGGCTTGGCTGTACCTGATCAGAGTGCGCAGCGGATTATCCCGTGGTGGTCAGAGTGTAGCAGAAGCTTGGACAGAGTCATAGCTCTTCCTCCCAGCTTTTCTCCTGCTTGGCTCTCGAGGTCCCTCTTGCTGCTCGTGAGCATCTCTCAGTTTTATTGTATATATCCCTTCATTTATTTTACTTTTATATCTTCTAGTGATGTAATATTCATGTAATATTGTATCATTCTCTGTGATAACCATATACTTGCGCTATTTTTGTTGGAATGTATGTTACTACTGTGCTTCCGTACTCTGATTCTTGCCTGTACTGATGCTTGGCGTATGTACGTGAGGGTATCTCCGACCTACGTATATACGTCGCAGTAACGTCTCCGTACCCGTGAGATCGGGGCGTTACAAATAACAAGAGGTAAGAATACCAAATTCAAAAGAGAGAAACTCCATCTTCTCGCGAAGCGTACGATCACAAGAACGCCTGAACAATATAAGAAAATGTCTAATGCCCTGGACGTGCGAATCCAGGGTCGTCAGAAGCGACCTAATGAGTGTGCGTGTAAAGAGGACTGGTCGTGCATATAAACAATATGCACAAAATAATAACAAGATAAACTGCAGACAGAAGATAACTAAATAAAGTAAAAAACAGATAACTGAAGGATAACTGAATAACAACATGAATGAAGATAAAAGACAACTATCACAACTATAAACAAATAACTGAGGTCAAGATGTGTAACCTAGCATATATCACTAGTCTGGTATACAAATCTGGTCATGCGTATGATCATATGTCTATCTTAGCTATATATATGTACAGTCAGGTAGCTACGGTCAGTCACAATACACTATAAACAGTTCATTATTATTTATTATGTCAGCGAATACCAATTGCCACCTCTAATAGACGCATCACATACTACGCCTATCACACAAATCAATCGAAGTCATAAGTTATCAAAACTGATTGGTTGGAGACGTTGTCCATGCTTTAGGTGGGTTCCGTATATACCCGGAACCAAGGCCTCAGTTTCCTGGCGCTGAACCAGGCCGTACCGCTAGGTACTCAGTAACAGTAATCTCACTATGAAAATAGTGGAACAATAATAGTACAGATGGGATGTCAGTCATCCCCCAAGAACCCTGCAATTGAGCCCTCAATCGGCTGCGCAACCTGTATCCTAGGTCCTCCCAAAATACAGACGCTGTCTCCTCCATCAATTTCCCCAATCCCGGTGTAAGTTGTTCAATTACTTTATTATTGAATTCAGTAAAAATAATCAATACTCATGTTACCTATAACACTGGGATGATGCGGTGACAGCAACGATAACAGTACAGTAACAGTCAATCAGTAATCGTATACACGGTTAATAATATTAGTAATAGTGAACGGTAACAGTAACCGTGTATACGATGAACAATAGGACTGTACAGAGTGTTACGATCAAACAATCTTTTTCCCAGTAACTCTCAGTAATATGTATTCATATAATAACAAGACTAGATACTGCTCAATGGATAGTCCCATCTAGAATTAATCAATATCTCGTCTATCCGTACTAAAGTGATATCAGTAACTAGTCCATCAACTCAAAGTCTCAAAATCAATCACTGTGAATATCAACATTGAACCCAAGTCCAAGTATCTGATACAGTACTCACCATCTCAATGAATCGGTAATTACTCCTCTTATCGATACCAATCTGTTCTAATCCTATAACCACCAATAACTGAGATCAGATAATAACTGTTATTAACTCCAAGATATATATATATAATGTGGTTACCGATATTAATAAAATCACTCCTACTATAGCTCTATCTCTACAACTGAATAACTGTAATCACTAGGAATAACTGCAATTCACCGATATATCCAGGTCCCAACATATAAAATACATAATTATCTATATTTAACCAATCATTACTATCTAATCTGATTAAGATCATCATGTATTCCCACTTCTATTAAGCTCAATTACAAGATTCAGAAAATCTAAGATCTAAGTAACTAATTAATTATGTTCATACATGCACTAGCTCAGGTTAACCCAATCTACGCCTACTCCCCAACCCAAGATCAAGTCCATCACCATCGAGTCCACTAATCAAATACATCAATTTCAGGTCAACATCAACTCTAACTATGTCAATGCCAATCCAAGTATCGGTAGGTCAATCTATCGGTTAAAACAATGTCATGTCTAAGACTTTCTCGATATCCACAGAAATTCTAATCAGAATAATCACCAACATCTGCTGACAAACAGTATGCATAAGATCGGTCCTCTATCCTCAAATATGAAGTAGTTCAACTGATCAATAGATGGAATGAAGTCACAGTATAAGGTGTACCTCAACTAGTTCTGAATCAATAGTGGTACATGAAATGACGCTAATAAATATTCAGATCAGTAAATAAATATGGTGAATGTTCACTCATGTCTCAAAAAGTGATACAGGTAATAATTGGTAAAATACATCAAATAGTCATATAAAATGATAAAAATAAAACACAAATACATGTAAACAATGGTAAATAAGGAATTTAGACAAAAGCAAACACTCAGATAAAATAATATCGAAATGCTCAATAAGAAAACAAAGAACACTCACCTGGACTTATCACGAGTCCAATAACCAATTCGAGGAATCTACATTAAATACATATGAATTTTTACATAAGATATCAAATTTACATTTATTGAATTTTACAAAAGATATGTTACTTGATGTTATTCAATATTTTAAATTAAATACGGATGGTCCAAATCTTAAAACAAGTTGTAGGATGATACACTGAGTTTATAATATTATTTATATTTTATTTACTGATTTTTGTGGGGTCTAAATGATTAAAAACATACAATTTTCTTAACGGGTCTGAATGTTGAAGTAGCGGGTTTCTACTTAAAAAGCAGTGTTTCAGTACAACATGATTTGCAATTAAGCCCAAAATTTTTCAGTAAATGATAGAGGCTATCTAGATATTTATCCCTATTTTTATTTATTTTTTTTAAATTTTTATCTAGCCAAAAACAATTATTTTTCAATAAGTTAACGGGTCTATTTTTGTATTGGGTCGGGTTAAAATACATTAGAATCAATAACATCTGGGCTGGACTGAAATGGGTTTTCTGGAGTTGGGCTTCAGAATAATTTGTATGTTTTTCCCTTTTCTTTTCTGTTTTCTGGCCTGGCCCAATAAGCCAAGCCCAGTTTCCTTTTACATTCTTTTTCCTTTTTATTTCTTTTTTTTTGGGCTGGGCCTATGACAGCCCAGTTTCCTTTTTTTCTTTTTTTTCCTTCTTTTTCTTTCTTTTTTTTTTTTTTGGCGTTTTGGCCCAGTGGTAGCCCAAGCCACTGGGCCTGGCCTAATTCGGGGGAGAAGTAGCTCTGCAATCTTTTTTTTTTTTTTGAATATTTTCTTTTTCTCATTTTTTTTGAATTTTTTTCTATATCTAATTAGGGTTATAGTATATTTCTTTTATATGTTTTATTTAAACAAAGGTGATGTTTTTTTTTTTATGAAAAAGATTTATGGGAAGATGAATCTAAGCTTGGTAATTTCAATTTAATTAGAATTTTTTTAATCTATACAAATTCATTCTATTTATATTATTGGATGAATTTCAGTTTCATAAAAGAAGAGACTTTAAATCATGATATGTTATTAAACTTCTATTTATATTATTGAATGAATTTTTAGTTTCATAAAAGAAGGGACTTTAAATTATGATATGTTATTAAATTTAATTCATATAAATTTACATATTATGGGAGATCTAGGTTTCATAATAAGAATAGAATTTTTAATCATGCTATTTCAATTAAATATTTTAATTCATAAAAATTGAATTTTTACTTACTTGGATTTAGCTTGCTTCTCAATCTCCACGCCTCCTTCTCAACCTTCACGCCTGGACCCGTTCTCCGTCACAATCAACTCCAACTCCAAGGAGGGTGAAGAGGATGAGAAATGATGGGTTAGGAGTTCTTTCTG
Organism: Agave tequilana; assembly: GCA_038442645.1. NCBI lineage: Eukaryota > Viridiplantae > Streptophyta > Magnoliopsida > Asparagales > Asparagaceae > Agave > Agave tequilana. The sequence goes on along the minus strand of JAVJIF010011870.1, from coordinate 72,332 downwards.
ATTGTTGTTCTTTCTTCTTCTTATCTTTTAGGATTTTTAGCAATCAGGTTATTAAGATAAGATCCCTAAAGATCTTTTGAGATCTTTCAGTTAGAATTTGAAATTTAGATTTGAGTTTAGGTTTATTTAAATAATTTAGATTTTCAATCTAATCACATGCCAATGTGGCATTATGGTTCAGGTATTAAGATTTAGTAAAAGGACAAGAGTTCAAAACTTAGAATAAACAATTTAAACACACAGTTATATATCATTATATTTTTTTTGTTTAAACTTTATTTATTTATTTTGCTTTATTTTACTTTATTTTTGGGTATGAGTTAAATGGGTTATAGTTTATTAGATAATTGGATTACGGGTTGGAAAAGAAGATCAATTAGGAATAATACTAACAATAACATCATCATCATCATCATCATCATAATAATAATAATAATATAATGCTATAATAATGTATAAAACATAATGCATTTATATACTTGTATAAGATGCAAATCAAAAATATGTATGCACATATATTTATACACATGAACAAAATAAATTAATCAATAATAATAAGTAATCTAAATAAAATTAATAAAAGTAGAAATACAGTATTTTTAATTAGGGGATATTACAAACTCATTAAATAGCTACATAATTAAGAGTGATTTTGATTCTTTAGTAATAATAGTCCCCGCCTATTTCCTCATGATCATCCGAAGATGAAAGCTCTTTCTCAGAGAAGGATATTCAGTGGCATACAAACAGTTGAAATTGTAATATGCCGACTAGGAAAAACATGAATTAAACGGAAATAGAAAACAGATAAACTATGTAATGAGACATGTTAAGAATGGTTGCACTATAACCCACTAGATATTTATGAAGCTTCCTTTGTAACTCCCAAAACATCTTTATAGTGGCTCCGTTCTATGCCTCATGTAACGCCCCGATCCCACGGATACGGGGACGTCACTGCAACGTATATACGTAGGTCAGAACTACCCTCCCGTATATACGCTAAGCATCAGTACAGACAAGAATCAGAGTACGGAAGTAAGTGGTGCATTATACATTCCAACACATGAATACAATCACAGAGTTATCACCAGAAGTGATCCAATATTACATGAATATCACATCACTAATATGCGCAAATGAGAGAATACAAGGAAATATACAAGTATGAACAGTATGAAAGGTACTCACGAGTTTAAAAGAAAAACTCGAGAGACTCACAAGGGGGCCTGGAAGGATGGAGCTCTGGATGATCGGCTGGGGATCCACGCTACCGCTGCGCTACTCTGATCCGCAAGGGGGAGAATCTACACGCTCCAAGCTCCATGACCTGGACATGAGGATCCAGGGGAGTCAAATGACACTCCCCAGGCGAGTAGTACTAATACCAAGTGGCGAAGCAGGGTGAGTACAAGTATGCATATAACAAATGATATCAAGTAAGAAATACTCAGGGGACAGATAGGTTAGAGCAGATATGAACAGGTGTGGCATAATAATCATAAAACAGGAAACTCGAATAAAACCAAGGACGAGTAAATCTGATTGTATGGTTTTAGATCACGGCTCTATGAGACTAGTACATCGAAGGAATAATCCAAACAAGGAAACCCTCATCTATATACCTTTATCTCATATCATCGCAATCTAAGCACATACAACCGGAGTTACAAGGTGGTCGTAACATAATACTCATAAAACAAGAAATCCGATATAAAGTCCGGAACAAGTAATTATGGTAAGGCACATCACAGATTCATAGCCGTTTAAGTTGCAGGCTTTAGTATGCGTCCCATTCCACATACCTCCACTTACAACTTAAAGAGCCGGTTATTACGACACTTTATTATTACTCGTCTGACCCATATATCTAGGTATGTGTCCAGGTGTACACCCTAACACACATACATCCATATATAAGCAAGGCGAGGGTTGTTACCGGAAGTAGATGGAGAACTGATATCACTTCTTATAGTAGTTTCCATACACCTGGAACCAGTTTGGAGGCCCAAAGTCCCCCTAACACGAATCTCCTGTGGGCCCAAAGTCCCACTAACACTACCGCCAATACATTTTATTCCCATACTATAAGCAAGATATCATTCCGGCATCCATCACTTCCTCCCATTCCCCATACAAGTTGTCCTTTTTATGGCTTATTAACATAATTATCAGATTACGGGAATAACTGGACATAACAGGAATAGCCCAACAGATTCAAGAGGTGGCCCCCACCGAGTATGGTGTGGCACTTTGTTCTGAGGGGATGGATTCTAGAGGTGGCCCCCACAGATTCAAGAGGTGGCCCCCACCGAGGATGGTGTGGCACTTTGCTCTGTGTGGCACATAGTTCCATAATAACAAGACAGGATTCCCGTAAACATGATAATCACAAAGTCAAGTATATCATGCTGGGTGTTAAGTGATAGCATGACAGGATGATGATATTTAACAAGCAACCAAACCTGACAAGAGATGGATAATAGTCTAGGTAAGTCATAATATAACAAAGGTCTTACCAAGTGGTAGCATGCCAGGTGGTCAGGTGATAACACAGTTGTCAAAGTGATATACATGTGTTAAATAGAAGCATGCAACTGACAGGTCTGAAGTAATAGCATGGCAAGTAATAACATAGCAGAAACCTAGAAGTCAACGACCACGAAGGGTCGGCCACGCATAATATGAAAGCAGTAAAAAATATATAGATATGGAATCAAATATATGAAAATAGGAAGCGAAATACTTATCATCCCGACGAAACGGGAAACTCAAATAGAGACGAGAGAAGAGCGAGACTACTCGCCTAAATCACCAAAACGCCGAAATATCCGAAATCCACTGAAGTTCGGAATGCGCCATAACCTGTGATATAATTATGTAGAGTGAAGAGGAGAGAGAAAGAGAGAAGGGAAGATGATGTTGGTCAAGTGATAAGTCAAGTAATACCAATATATGATATAAGACTCAAGGATATGGTTCATATTCAAGAAAGGAATCAACTATAACAGACAGCCAAAGTTAGTCGACTAGGGTGGAAGAGTAGTCGACAAATAGTGGACTCAAGTCGACTAACAGTTTGGTTTAGTCGACTAAAACTGGGTTCCAGAGAGTTGGATTTGGTTTCAGGAAAAGTTAGTCGACTAGGTTGGAAAGAGTAGTCGACTAGCAATGATCTCAAGTCGACTAACAGATACGTTAAGTCGACTAATACTGAGTTACAGAAAGTTGAGTTTTGGTTTCAGGAAAAGTTAGTCGACTAGGATAGAATGGGTAGTCGACTAACAGTGATTTATAGTCGACTAATAATTAAGGTAACTCGACTAAAACTGTGTTTCCAGAAAGGTTACGTTTCAACTAAGGGTTTCAAGTCGACTAATCCCTAGGTCAAGTCGACTAATCGACTGGAAACAGCATACAGAACAGACTTGTGATGGTTTTGTTTGATGATCAAATTACATGATTTGAAGACACAAGTATACTAAGAATTATCCAAGGCTTGGTGAAGAAGAACACTTACCTAAAAGAAGTACAAGGTGATGGAGTGATGGTGGTGGTGATGGAAGTTGATGATGAAGAAGAAAGTGGAGGTTGGAGGTTTTGTTGTTGGTGTTGGTGAGGAGAAGTGGTGGCCGGAATTCGGGGGTCTCTCGCCGGAGTCGTGGTGGCCGGAGGCGCCGGAGGAGGTGGTGGAGGTGAAGGAGGTGTTGGAGGTTAGGGTTTTGGTGAAGAGAAGAAAGAGAAAGATGAAGTGAAAATGAATAAAGAAAGGGGAAGGAAAGTATTTATAGGTTTTAGATTTTGTGAAGGAGGTGCAAATAGGATAGAAGAGAGGGGGGTTTTTGTAAATAGGGGAGGTGAGGTGTCTCTCCTAGCCACACTTGGCTGGCCATGGAAGAGAGAGAGAAAGAGGGGCATTAATGAGGAAGTTGGTGGAAGAAAATGGAATTTTGGAATTGTTGGAATTTTGGAAAATGGAATTCTTGTGGATTGTGGAGGAAGGAAGAGAAAGAAAATAGGAAAAGGAAAAGAAAATGGAAAAGGGAAATTATTCTCTTGGAAGAGAAAATGAAAGATAATGAAAGTGGCGGATTCTCGGGATTCGGTTGCGGATGCGGAAATCTTTCGGGAAAATACCGGAATCGTCCGAAATTCAAGTATCTCGGAACGACCCGAAATAATTATCAAAAATCAAGAATATTAATCTAAGAATTATAATGAAATCCGTTTTAAGAAATACTTTACAGTTTTAAAACTAAAAATCCCGGAATCAGCTAGCTACCAACTCCGGTGGAATTTTCATAAATTCATAAAATCCTCAGAAAAAGTATGTAGATAGAAAATATGATTTTAAGAAATAATGTCTAAAGGTACTTGTAGAAATTCTAAACCGTTTGTAAACTAAAAATCCGGGAATCGGTCAGCGACACTGGCCGACACCGGTTTTGAAGATATTTAATTAAATTCAGGAAAATCTAGAAAATCATAGAAAATATATAATATTTGAAAATGATCTTTAAAACTAAAATCGGTCAAATCTAATTATCAGAAAGACTAAATCGAATAATACATTAGGATTAGGTCCTCGGTTCAGACTGGGGCTGACTCCGAGTCCACGAATCCAAATCCAAGACAAAACAAATATATAAGGAATTCATAATACAGAATAAATACAGGAAGTAAATCGAAAAATACGATCGAAAAATCTGAATACGCAACTAAGTACGTATTCCGGGAGCGGGGTGTTACAATCCATCCACCTTACAAAAAATTGCGTCCTCGCAATTTCGGTAAGGGGTAAAATGAACACAAAGAGGTCAAGGGTGGAATTTATACCAATTAAGATATGAAGCACTATAGGTAGGGCTCTCAAGTCGACTGAATAATAATCATCCTCCTCACTTCCGGCTGTATAAATCTGCATACTTGATAATCTTCCGAGAATAAGCCAGAATACTGAAGATAAAGGAAACCCTGATAGTCCTGAGCATAATAATAAAGAAGACCGATAATTAAGAATCCCGAATATCAGGCATCAATCACTCTGAACGATATAGTAGAGAATGTAGAATATCTGTAGAGAATGCTGACTACTGTCTTGTGAAAGATAGCCAGATCAAGATCGATCTGGAGAATACCAAGCTTCATAGAATTCACCGAAGAGATCACATAATAGCTTCATGCAGAACCAACCACTACCTTCCTAGTCTATCATATCTTAATGTTGGTATAAGGGCTTCATAAAATCAAAACAGGGAAAGGATAGGAAGGATTAGGAATCAAAGGAAGGATGGCCAAGAAATAGATAACTCTGCACTTGTAGTTGGAATGTATAACCAAGACTCAAGTATTCCAGTTGCAAATTTCTTTACCATTAATTTGCCCTCTGGACGTACTGAGGAAGTTAGAGCCTAGGCTCTGATACCATCCTGTAACGCCCCGATCCCACGGATACGGGGACGTCACTGCAACGTATATACGTAGGTCAGAACTACCCTCCCGTATATACGCTAAGCATCAGTACAGATGTAACGCCCCGATTCCACGAATACGGGGTCGTCACTGCAACGTATATACGTAAGTCCGAAGTACCTTCCCGTATATACGCTAAGCATCAGTACAGACAAGAATTAGAGTACGGAAGCAAATGGTGCATTATACATTCCAACACATATATACAATTACAAAGTTATCACCAGAAGTGATGAATATTACAATAATAATACATCACAGATATGCGCAAATGCGAGAGTACAAGAGATATACATATATGAACAGCATAAAAGGGCGCTCACATACAAGTATACAAGGAAATGTACAAGTATGAATAGAAAAAGGGCACTCACGAGTTTGCTAAGAGGAAACTCGAGAGGCATACAGGGGGCCTGGAAGGATGTGACCCTGGACGGTCGGCTGGGGATCCGCGCCACCGCTGCGCTACTCTGAGCAGCAAAGGGGGAGATCCTCACGCTCCGGGCTCCAGGACCTGGACGTGAGAATCCAGGGGAGTCAAATAATACTCCCCAGGCGAGTGTAGAAGCAAAACCAAGTGGTGAAGCAGGGTGAGCACAATAATGCATATATCAAGTGGGAATACTCAGGAGGCAGATAAGATAGAGCAGGTATGAATAGACATGGCATGAGAATCATAAAACAGGAAATCCGAATAAAACCAAGGACGAGCTACAAGGTAGTCATATCATAATACTCATAAAACATGAAATCCGATATAAAGTCCGGGAAAAAGCAAATACGGTAAGGCACAGCACAAATTCATAGCTATTTAAGTTGCAGGCTTTGGTATGCGTCCCATTCCACATACCTCTACTTACAACTTAAAGAGCCGGTTATTATGACACTTTATTATTACTCGTCTAACCCATATATCTAGGTATGTGGCTCGGTGTACGGCCAACTCACATACATCCATATATAAGCAAGTCGAGGTTGTTATTGGAAACAGCGGTTGTATCAACGAACTATGTTTACAGTGGGTCCCGTGCATACCCGGGACCACGGCCCAGGATTGTTCCGTTGCTTGAAGACGGAACCTGCCGCAAGGCTAAACAGGAGGGACTTATGTATGCCCTTGTCATGACAGTAAACAGGAAAGGGAGAAAGCACTCCCCTCGGTCCCCTGGAGTACCACAGGTAAGACCGGATATATAGTGCACAACCTAATGCCACTGTAAACACGAACACATATCGATATCCGCATGTTTCCCCCGACCCAATACAAGTTGGTCCATTTTAAGATTCAATAGTTTAATTATCACTTTACGGGAAAAACAGGAAATAGACATGATCAGGAATCAGGAGTACATAAGTATAACATAGTCAGGTCACTGCATGTAAAGCAGGAAAACAAGTCACTGATCATGATACAGGATAATAAGTCAAGTTCCCGTAAGAATGATAATCACAAGTCAAGTATATCATGCTGGGTGTAAAGTGATAGCATGACAGGATGATGATAATTAACAAGCAACCAAGCATATAAGAGATTGATAGTAATCAGGTGGCAAGTTATGTCAAGAGATTGATAATAGTCTGGGTAAGTCAGGTCATACCAATAGGGTCTTGCCATAGAGCATGCCAAGTGGTCAGGTGATAACACACTAGATGTCAGGTGATATACATATGTCAAATGGTAGCACATAACTAACAGGTCTAAAGTAATGCCAAGTGGTAATATAAAAGTAAGGACCCAAAGTCCAACAAGTCCAACGACCACGAAGGGTCAGCCACGCATAGCATAAAGCAATAAAAGATATAGAACATGAAATGAAATACATGAAAGCTAAAGCGAGAACATGCGCATAATCAATGAAATAAGAAGTAAGAGGGTAGCGAGTGAGAACACTCGCCTGAGTCACCAATATACCGAAATATCCGAAATTCACGGAAGCCTGGGATGCGCCATAACCTGTGATATAAATATGTGGAGTGAGAAAGAAGGTAGGGTAGGTGATGTTTGTCAAGTGACAAGTCAAGTGAACCTATATGTGATGTAAGTCTAAAGGGTAAGGTTCATATTCAAGAAAGAAATCAACTAAGACAGGTAGGCAAGGTTAGTCGACTAGGATGGAAGAGTAGTCGACTAATAGTGGAGTTAGTCGACTAACAGTCTGGTATAGTCGACTAGAACTGGGTTCCAGAGAGTTTGGGTTTCTGTTTCAGGGAAAGTCAGTCGACTAGATTAGAAGGGGTAGTCGACTAATAGGAGGGTCAAGTCGACTAACAGATACTTAAGTCGACTAAGTCTGAGATACAGAGAGTTGGGGTTTCTGTCTCAGGATAAATTAGTCGACTAGGGAAGAATGGGTAGTCGACTAATAGTCTATAGTCGACTAATAATATAGTCAAGTCGACTAGGGCCGAGAGTTAAGGTTTCTGGTTTCAAGCAAGGTTAGTCGACTAGGGTAGAATAGTAGTCGACTAATAGTGGAGCTAGTCGACTAGGAAAATGGGTAAGTCGACTAATACTGTGTTTCCAGAAAAGGTTAAGTTTCAGCTAAGTGTTCTAGTCGACTAGGTTCTGGGTCAAGTCGACTAATCGACTGGAAACAGCATACAGAACAGGTTTTCTAGGGTTTGTGTTTGATGGCTAAAAATATGATTTTGATGGCATAATTGAACATGATATGTGAACTTAAGCATGCTAAGAAATAACCAAGTCTTGGTGATGAAAATTACTCACCAAAAGGCACCAAGTGATGGAGGTTGATGATGAAAGGAAAGGTGGAGTCTTTTGGTGTTGTTGACCTTGTGGTGGTGGTTTCCATGGTGATGAAGGAAGAAGAAGATGAAGCTAGGTTGGAGAAGTGGTGGTGGTTGCCTTGGTGGAGATGAAGGAGATGGAGGTGGTGAAAGCTAGGGTTTGGCTTTTGGTAAAGAGAAATGAAAGAAAGGGATTGAAATGAAAAGGAAATGTATATATGGGATTTGGATTTTGTAAAGGTGTTGCAATTAAATGAAAGGGGAGGGCTTAATTGCAAAGTGGAGGTGAGGTGAGTGTCCTTCTCTTGGCCACTTGGCCGGCCATGGGAGGAGAGAGAGTTAGTGGGGTTAGGTGAAGTGGTGAGTGGGAAATGAGGTGGAAATGAAGTGGAAAAGTAATTTTGCAATTTTTGAAAAAATGCCCGAAATTCAAGTATCTCGGATTGGTCTGGAAATTTTACCAAAAATCAAGAAAAATATTTGAAGACTCATGGTGAAATTCGTTTGAAGAAATACTGTATAGATTTTTAATTAAAAATCCCGGAATCAGTTATTTACCGACTCCGAAAGAATTTTCATAAATTTATAAAATCCTCAGAAAAAGAATTTAGGTAAGAAATAGGATTCTAAGAAATAAAGTCTAAAGAACCATCATGAAATTCTAAGCCGTTTGTAAAATAAAAATCCTGGAATCGGTCAGCGGTACTGGCCGACACCGGTTTTGAAGAAATTCCTTTTAATCCAAGAAAATTCCAGAAAATCATATAAAATCCAAAATATTGGAAAATAATCTTTGGAACTGAAATCGGTCAAATCTAAACACCGGAAAGGCCAAATCGGGTAATATACTAGGATCGGGTCCTTCGGTTCAGACTAGGGCTGACTCCGTGTCCACGAATCCAAATCCAAAACAAAAACAATCATATAAGGAATTCATCATACAGAATAAATACAGGAAACAAATCGAAAAAATACGACTGAAAATCTGAATACGCAACTAAGTACGTATTCCAGGAACGGGGTATTACAATCCATCCACCTTACAAAAAATTGCGTCCTCGCAATTTCGTTAAGGGGTAAATTGAACACAAAGGGGACAAGGGCTGGAATAAAGGCTTCATAAAACCAAAACAGGGAAAGGATATGGAAAGGATCTAGGAATCAAAGGGAAGATAGTCAAGGAAGGATTAGAAGTCAAAGGAAAGATAGTCAAGAAATAGATAACTCTGCACTTGTAGTTGGAATGTATAACCAAGACTCATGTATTCCAGTTGCAAATCTCTTTACCATTGATTTGCCTTCTGGACGTACTGAGGAGGTTAGAGCCTAAGCTCTGATACCAACCTGTAACGCCCCGATTCCACGAATACGGGGTCGTCACTGCAACGTATATACGTAAGTCCGAAGTACCTTCCCGTATATACGCTAAGCATCAGTACAGACAAGAATCAGAGTACGAAAGCAAATGGTGCATTATACATTCCAACACATATATACAATTACAAAGTTATCACCAGAAGTGATGAATATTACAATAATAATACATCACAGATATGCGCAAATGCGAGAGTACAAGAGATATACATATATGAACAGCATAAAAGGGCGCTCACATACAAGTATACAAGGAAATGTACAAGTATGAATAGAAAAAGGGCACTCACGAGTTTGCTAAGAGGAAACTCGAGAGGCATACAGGGGGCCTGGAAGGATGTGGCCCTGGACGGTCGGCTGGGGATCCGCGCCACCGCTGCGCTACTCTGAGCAGCAAAGGGGGAGATCCTCACGCTCCGGGCTCCAGGACCTGGACGTGAGAATCCAGGGGAGTCAAATAATACTCCCCAGGCGAGTGTAGAAGCAAAACCAAGTGGTGAAGCAGGGTGAGCACAATAATGCATATATCAAGTGGGAATACTCAGGAGGCAGATAAGATAGAGCAGGTATGAATAGACATGGCATGAGAATCATAAAACAGGAAATCCGAATAAAACCAAGGACGAGCTACAAGGTAGTCATATCATAATACTCATAAAACATGAAATCCGATATAAAGTCCGGGAAAAAGCAAATACGGTAAGGCACAGCACAAATTCATAGCTATTTAAGTTGCAGGCTTTGGTATGCGTCCCATTCCACATACCTCTACTTACAACTTAAAGAGCCGGTTATTATGACACTTTATTATTACTCGTCTAACCCATATATCTAGGTATGTGGCTCGGTGTACGGCCAACTCACATACATCCATATATAAGCAAGTCGAGGTTGTTATTGGAAACAGCGGTTGTATCAACGAACTATGTTTATAGTGGGTCCCGTGCATACCCGGGACCACGGCCCAGGATTGTTCCGTTGCTTGAAGACGGAACCTGCCGCAAGGCTAAACAGGAGGGACTTATGTATGCCCTTGTCATGACAGTAAACAGGAAAGGGAGAAAGCACTCCCCTCGGTCCCCTGGAGTACCACAGGTAAGACCGGATATATAGTGCACAACCTAATGCCACTGTAAACACGAACACATATCGATATCCGCATGTTTCCCCCGACCCAATACAAGTTGGTCCATTTTAAGATTCAATAGTTTAATTATCACTTTACGGGAAAAACAGGAAATAGACATGATCAGGAATCAGGAGTACATAAGTATAACATAGTCAGGTCACTGCATGTAAAGCAGGAAAACAAGTCACTGATCATGATACAGGATAATAAGTCAAGTTCCCGTAAGAATGATAATCACAAGTCAAGTATATCATGCTGGGTGTAAAGTGATAGCATGACAGGATGATGATAATTAACAAGCAACCAAGCATATAAGAGATTGATAGTAATCAGGTGGCAAGTTATGTCAAGAGATTGATAATAGTCTGGGTAAGTCAGGTCATACCAATAGGGTCTTGCCATAGAGCATGCCAAGTGGTCAGGTGATAACACACTAGATGTCAGGTGATATACATATGTCAAATGGTAGCACATAACTAACAGGTCTAAAGTAATGCCAAGTGGTAATATAAAAGTAAGGACCCAAAGTCCAACAAGTCCAACGACCACGAAGGGTCGGCCACGCATAGCATAAAGCAATAAAAGATATAGAACATGAAATGAAATACATGAAAGCTAAAGCGAGAACATGCGCATAATCAATGAAATAAGAAGTAAGAGGGTAGCGAGTGAGAACACTCGCCTGAGTCACCAATATACCGAAATATCCGAAATTCACGGAAGCCTGGGATGCGCCATAACCTGTGATATAAATATGTGGAGTGAGAAAGAAGGTAGGGTAGGTGATGTTTGTCAAGTGACAAGTCAAGTGAACCTATATGTGATGTAAGTCTAAAGGGTAAGGTTCATATTCAAGAAAGAAATCAACTAAGACAGGTAGGCAAGGTTAGTCGACTAGGATGGAAGAGTAGTCGACTAATAGTGGAGTTAGTCGACTAACAGTCTGGTATAGTCGACTAGAACTGGGTTCCAGAGAGTTTGGGTTTCTGTTTCAGGGAAAGTCAGTCGACTAGATTAGAAGGGGTAGTCGACTAATAGGAGGGTCAAGTCGACTAACAGATACTTAAGTCGACTAAGTCTGAGATACAGAGAGTTGGGGTTTCTGTCTCAGGATAAATTAGTCGACTAGGGAAGAATGGGTAGTCGACTAATAGTCTATAGTCGACTAATAATATAGTCAAGTCGACTAGGGCCGAGAGTTAAGGTTTCTGGTTTCAAGCAAGGTTAGTCGACTAGGGTAGAATAGTAGTCGACTAATAGTGGAGCTAGTCGACTAGGAAAATGGGTAAGTCGACTAATACTGTGTTTCCAGAAAAGGTTAAGTTTCAGCTAAGTGTTCTAGTCGACTAGGTTCTGGGTCAAGTCGACTAATCGACTGGAAACAGCATACAGAACAGGTTTTCTAGGGTTTGTGTTTGATGGCTAAAAATATGATTTTGATGGCATAATTGAACATGATATGTGAACTTAAGCATGCTAAGAAATAACCAAGTCTTGGTGATGAAAATTACTCACCAAAAGGCACCAAGTGATGGAGGTTGATGATGAAAGGAAAGGTGGAGTCTTTTGGTGTTGTTGACCTTGTGGTGGTGGTTTCCATGGTGATGAAGGAAGAAGAAGATGAAGCTAGGTTGGAGAAGTGGTGGTGGTTGCCTTGGTGGAGATGAAGGAGATGGAGGTGGTGAAAGCTAGGGTTTGGCTTTTGGTAAAGAGAAATGAAAGAAAGGGATTGAAATGAAAAGGAAATGTATATATGGGATTTGGATTTTGTAAAGGTGTTGCAATTAAATGAAGGGGAGGGCTTAATTGCAAAGTGGAGGTGAGGTGAGTGTCCTTCTCTTGGCCACTTGGCCGGCCATGGGAGGAGAGAGAGTTAGTGGGGTTAGGTGAAGTGGTGAGTGGGAAATGAGGTGGAAATGAAGTGGAAAAGTAATTTGCAATTTTTGAAAAAATGCCCGAAATTCAAGTATCTCGGATTGGTCTGGAAATTTTACCAAAAATCAAGAAAAATATTTGAAGACTCATGGTGAAATTCGTTTGAAGAAATACTGTATAGATTTTTAATTAAAAATCCCGGAATCAGTTATTTACCGACTCCGAAAGAATTTTCATAAATTTATAAAATCCTCAGAAAAAGAATTTAGGTAAGAAATAGGATTCTAAGAAATAAAGTCTAAAGAACCATCATGAAATTCTAAGCCGTTTGTAAAATAAAAATCCTGGAATCGGTCAGCGGTACTGGCCGACACCGGTTTTGAAGAAATTCCTTTTAATCCAAGAAATCATATAAAATCCAAAATATTGGAAAATAATCTTTGGAACTGAAATCGGTCAAATCTAAACACCGGAAAGGCCAAATCGGGTAATATACTAGGATCGGGTCCTTCGGTTCAGACTAGGGCTGACTCCGTGTCCACGAATCCAAATCCAAAACAAAAACAATCATATAAGGAATTCATCATACAGAATAAATACAGGAAACAAATCGAAAAAATACGACTGAAAATCTGAATACGCAACTTAGTACGTATTCCAGGAACGGGTATTACAACAGACAAGAATCAGAGTACGGAAGTAAGTGGTGCATTATACATTCCAACACATGAATACAATCACAGAGTTATCACCAGAAGTGATCCAATATTACATGAATATCACATCACTAATATGCGCAAATGCGAGAATACAAGGAAATATACAAGTATGAACAGTATGAAAGGTACTCACGAGTTTAAAAGAAAAACTCGAGAGACTCACAAGGGGGCCTGGAAGGATGGAGCTCTGGATGATCGGCTGGGGATCCACGCTACCGCTGCGCTACTCTGATCCACAAGGGGGAGAATCTACACGCTCCAAGCTCCATGACCTGGACATGAGGATCCAGGGGAGTCAAATGACACTCCCCAGGCGAGTAGTACTAATACCAAGTGGCGAAGCAGGGTGAGTACAAGTATGCATATAACAAATGATATCAAGTAAGAAATACTCAGGGGACAGATAGGTTAGAGCAGATATGAACAGGTGTGGCATAATAATCATAAAACAGGAAACTCGAATAAAACCAAGGACGAGTAAATCTGATTGTATGGTTTTAGATCACGGCTCTATGAGACTAGTACATCGAAGGAATAATCCAAACAAGGAAACCCTCATCTATATACCTTTATCTCATATCATCGCAATCTAAGCACATACAACCGGAGTTACAAGGTGGTCGTAACATAATACTCATAAAACAAGAAATCCGATATAAAGTCCGGAACAAGTAATTATGGTAAGGCACATCACAGATTCATAGCCGTTTAAGTTGCAGGCTTTAGTATGCGTCCCATTCCACATACCTCCACTTACAACTTAAAGAGCCGGTTATTACGACACTTTATTATTACTCGTCTGACCCATATATCTAGGTATGTGTCCAGGTGTACACCCTAACACACATACATCCATATATAAGCAAGGCGAGGGTTGTTACCGGAAGTAGATGGAGAACTGATATCACTTCTTATAGTAGTTTCCATACACCTGGAACCAGTTTGGAGGCCCAAAGTCCCCCTAACACGAATCTCCTGTGGGCCCAAAGTCCCACTAACACTACCGCCAATACATTTTATTCCCATATTATAAGCAAGATATCATTCCGGCATCCATCACTTCCTCCCATTCCCCATACAAGTTGTCCTTTTTATGGCTTATTAACATAATTATCAGATTACGGGAATAACTGGACATAACAGGAATAGCCCAACAGATTCAAGAGGTGGCCCCCACCGAGTATGGTGTGGCACTTTGTTCTGAGGGGATGGATTCTAGAGGTGGCCCCCACAGATTCAAGAGGTGGCCCCCACCGAGGATGTGTGGCACTTTGCTCTGTGTGGCACTTAGTTCCATAATAACAAGACAGGATTCCCGTAAACATGATAATCACAAAGTCAAGTATATCATGCTGGGTGTTAAGTGATAGCATGACAGGATGATGATATTTAACAAGCAACCAAACCTGACAAGAGATGGATAATAGTCTGGGTAAGTCATAATATAACAAAGGTCTTACCAAGTGGTAGCATGCCAGGTGGTCAGGTGATAACACAGTTGTCAAAGTGATATACATGTGTTAAATAGAAGCATGCAACTGACAGGTCTAAAGTAATAGCATGGCAAGTAATAACATAGCAGAAACCTAGAAGTCAACGACCACGAAGGGTCGGCCACGCATAATATGAAAGCAGTAAAAGATATATAGATATGGAATCAAATACATGAAAATAGGAAGCGAAATACTTATCATCCCGACGAAACGGGAAACTCAAATAGAGACGAGAGAAGAGCGAGACTACTCGCCTAAATCACCAAAACGCCGAAATATCCGAAATCCACTGAAGTTCGGAATGCGCCATAACCTGTGATATAATTATGTAGAGTGAAGAGGAGAGAGAAAGAGAGAAGGGAAGATGATGTTGGTCAAGTGATAAGTCAAGTAATACCAATATATGATATAAGACTCAAGGATATGGTTCATATTCAAGAAAGGAATCAACTATAACAGACAGCCAAAGTTAGTCGACTAGGGTGGAAGAGTAGTCGACTAATAGTGGACTCAAGTCGACTAACAGTCTGGTTTAGTCGACTAAAACTGGGTTCCAGAGAGTTGGATTTGGTTTCAGGAAAAGTTAGTCGACTAGGTTGGAAAGAGTAGTCGACTAGCAATGATCTCAAGTCGACTAACAGATACGTTAAGTCGACTAATACTGAGTTACAGAAAGTTGAGTTTTGGTTTCAGGAAAAGTTAGTCGACTAGGATAGAATGGGTAGTCGACTAACAGTGATTTATAGTCGACTAATAATTAAGGTAACTCGACTAAAACTGTGTTTCCAGAAAGGTTACGTTTCAACTAAGGGTTTCAAGTCGACTAATCCCTAAGTCAAGTCGACTAATCGACTGGAAACAGCATACATAACAGACTTGTGATGGTTTTGTTTGATGATCAAATTACATGATTTGAAGACACAAGTATACTAAGAATTATCCAAGGCTTGGTGAAGAAGAACACTTACCTAAAAGAAGTACAAGGTGATGGAGTGATGGTGGTGGTGATGGAAGTTGATGATGAAGAAGAAAGTGGAGGTTGGAGGTTTTGTTGTTGGTGTTGGTGAGGAGAAGTGGTGGCCGGAATTCGGGGGGTCTCTCGCCGGAGTCGTGGTGGCCGGAGGCGCCGGAGGAGGTGGTGGAGGTGAAGGAGGTGTTGGAGGTTAGGGTTTTGGTGAAGAGAAGAAAGAGAAAGATGAAGTGAAAATGAATAAAGAAAGGGGAAGGAAAGTATTTATAGGTTTTAGATTTTGTGAAGGAGGTGCAAATAAGATAGAAGAGAGGGGGGTTTTTGTAAATAAGGGAGGTGAGGTGTCTCTCCTAGCCACACTTGGCTGGCCATGGAAGAGAGAGAGAAAGAGGGGCATTAATGAGGAAGTTGGTGGAAGAAAATGGAATTTTGGAATTGTTGGAATTTTGGAAAATGGAATTCTTGTGGATTGTGGAGGAAGGAAGAGAAAGAAAATAGGAAAAGGAAACGAAAATGGAAAAGGAAAATTATTCTCTTGGAAGAGAAAATGAAAGATAATGAAAGTGGCGGATTCCCGGGATTCGGTTGCGGATGCGGAAATCTTTCGGGAAAATACCGGAATCGTCCGAAATTCAAGTATCTCGGAACGACCCGAAATAATTATCAAAAATCAAGAATATTAATCTAAGAATTATAGTGAAATCCGTTTTAAGAAATACTTTACAGTTTTAAAACTAAAAATCCCGGAATCAGCTAGCTACCGACTCCGGTGGAATTTTCATAAATTCATAAAATCCTCAGAAAAAGTATGTAGATAGAAAATATGATTTTAAGAAATAATGTCTAAAGGTACTTGTAGAAATTCTAAACCGTTTGTAAACTAAAAATCCGGGAATCGGTCAGCGGCACTGGCCGACACCGGTTTTGAAGATATTTAATTAAATTCAGGAAAATCTAGAAAATCATAGAAAATATATAATATTTGAAAATGATCTTTAAAACTAAAATCGGTCAAATCTAATTATCAGAAAGACTAAATCGAATAATACATTAGGATTAGGTCCTCGGTTCAGACTGGGGCTGACTCCGAGTCCACGAATCCAAATCCAAGACAAAACAACCATATAAGGAATTCATAATACAGAATAAATACAGGAAGTAAATCGAAAAATACGATCGAAAAATCTGAATACGCAACTAAGTACGTATTCCGGGAGCGGGGTGTTACACCTCATTTCATAAGGAACCTCAAAGTAACTCTATTTTATTATATTCCATATGCATTCCAATTCCATTCAGCTCAATTTCGATCCCCTCGAAATCTTCTAGAGAGTTTGGAAAAAGAAAATATGCAAAAAAAAATTTAAATAAAGAGTTATGTATGTGCGTGTGCGCGCCTGCGCGTGTATATATATATAGTGAGAGGGGGAGAGAGAGAGGGATCTATAACTCAGCCGCTAGCTGAGAGAAACTCTCTCAGCTGGCGCAATGTGGCTGAATTTTTACCATAATTTTGGGTGCTGGTATCATGGTCGCAGTTTTATATGAGAACTGTGATTAGGTCGCAGTGTTTTTATGAGACTGTTGTCATGGTTGCAGTCTTTTTCTGAAGACTGCGATCAAGGTCGCAGTCTTTTTTTGAGGACTGCTACCATGATCGCAGTCCTTAATACACTGAAAATATATGATTTTTTTGGACTGCGATCATATTACAGTGGACTGCGACCAATTTGTAGTAAGTTTGTGACTATTTTGAAGTGACAGCTGAGAGTCTCTCTCAGCTGGCGGCTGAGATACTATATATATATATATATATATATATATATATATATATATATATATATATATATATATATATATATATATATATATATATATGAGAGAGAGAGGCTTATATCATTCCGGAAGGATTCGAAGCCTAATCTTTCCCCCTCAAATACCAACATCCGATATTTGAATACAAGATATACTCCGTTGAAGTTGATTTATATTATTTCAAGTATCTATAAATCAAAAATCAAATGTTTTGAATACTTTTTGCCTATGCACCAAGTAGGAAAAATGGTACGGCCTAAATAGTGAGTTGGTTAGTTTAACAGTGTATTTTATTTGAAACCTAAGAAAAATTGGTCTGTAGGGTTTTTAAATGTTTAGATCATAATGAAATGGGCGGATCGAGAATTTATATGTCTAAAGACATAGATCTAATCAACTCATTACTTTCGGCCGTCCATTTTGCGCCGCTTGATGGATGGGTAAAAAGTATTCAAAACACTTGATTTTTAGTTTTTAGATACTTAAAATAATATAGATCAACTTCAACGAGTGGATCTTGTATTCGAATATCGGAGGGTTGAATTTGAGAGGGAAGGATTCAGGCTCATGAAATTTCGCTACAGCCACCTACTTTTCTTCATAATTAGAAAAATTAGCGTCATAATTTGATTCGGACGCAGCCTCATCCACGTCACCTTAAACTGATTCCTCTCAATCACCACTTGTTTATATATTTCATTTCTCTTTTACCCTTCCCCATCGCCCTTGATAAGCTCTTTCCTCAACCTTGATCTCGACGCAGAGTAATTCGCATGTTAACTTTTTGCAGATCTTAGTTATTCATGCTCACGATGAGTTTTGTTTATGTTTATATCTGGAAAGCATTAAAGATCATTCGATGTCAGTGAACGGAGGCATGCTGATAATACTGATGCTGATGCTGATGCTGATGCTAATGCTGATATGATGATTGTGACTCATAATCGCAATCTTCTGTGAGGACTGACTCAGAAATATGATATTTTATGAGGAATGCGATCATGGTTGCACTCCAGTCCTCTTAGGACTGCGATCATGATCTCAGTCCTCACAAAAACTCAAAAATAAAGTATTTTGTGAGGACTATGACACAGTCCTCACAAAGACTCAAATATATGACATTTTTGTGAATACCGTGATCGTGGTCGCAGTCCTAATAAAGAGGTTTGTGACTATAAAAACTCAGAAACATAATATTTTTGTGAAGACTACGATTATGATCACAGTCCTCATACATAGTGCATTTTGTGAGTACTGTAATCATGATTGCAGTTATAAGAAATAAGGCTGAGATCATTTTATGAGGACTGTGATCATAGTCACAGTCATCAGAAATAAGATATTTTTGTGAGGATTGTGATCACAGTCGCGTTCCTCTATATTGCGATCATTTTGTGAGGATTGCAACCATAGTCGCAGTCATTAGAAATAGTGCATTTTTGAAGAGATCTGTTTTCTTGAACCGATTGCATAGAGGTTTTTTTCACTTTTCGCCGCTGATGAGTGCTTTAGCGCTTGACACGTGGGCGCACATCCTTTCTTTAAAAAAAGGAGGTAGTTGAAGTGAATAAAATTATGCGAGTAAGTTTTTTCTTAATTATAGTTTGACATAGGTGGCTGAAATGAACTCCCCATTTATATATGTCCCTACGGGGTCGGGGTGAGCAGAGTTCGGGTATAACCGAAATAATCGAACGAACCGCGAAAACTGAACCCGAACCGAACCGAACCGCTCTAGTTCAGTTGGGTTTAAGTTTGGGTTCCGAAACCTAACCCAACCGAGCCGAACCGAATCACTCACCCCTATATATCACCTCACCCAAATTCAGTTAGTGAACAGGTGGTTCATAACAAAAACTAGTGGAACCTTATATTATTACTTCTAGCAATACCATCTTTTTTATAATAAACATATGAAAGCTATGTTAAGTACACCATCACAATTGAGAATAATATCTTTATTATCTTTCTTTTGCGTTCTTATCCTTAGAAGTTAGTAATAATTCTGTGAGTTTTGATAATAAGAGCTCAAAAATAGTGTAAAAGTTTTAGGACATAAAATTTTCAATCAACATTGAGGTTATGGTCTTTCTTGTTTCTAATTTGAGTATTAGATATTTAAGATTAGGACACTAGATGATAATATAATGGTGACTAATAAATACAAGAAATGATGGAAATATGTAGGCCTAACTAAAAAATCAAAAAATCGAACTGAACTGAGTTGGTTTGATTCGGTTTCTAATTCAAATCAGTTCGATTTGGTTTTGCAAAAATTAGCAAAAACCGAACCGAATTGACCGATGCTCACCCCTACTTGGGTGTGGCCGACCAGTTAAGTCATTGGGTTTGCTCCCTTTTAACCTTGGTTCAAAGCCTGCGGTGGACATATTGTCCACCAAGGAGGAGATCAGTGAGCAGGTGGACTTGCTCCCCACTACACGCTAG
Source organism: Agave tequilana (assembly GCA_038442645.1). Taxonomy (NCBI): domain Eukaryota; kingdom Viridiplantae; phylum Streptophyta; class Magnoliopsida; order Asparagales; family Asparagaceae; genus Agave; species Agave tequilana. The sequence goes on along the minus strand of JAVJIF010011870.1, from coordinate 52,289 downwards.
TTCGACTCTGCGGTAGACATGAGGAACTAGTCTGAAGGCTGGATAACTGCTACGGGATGTATCACTACTGAGTGAGGCGCTCTGAAATACCCTCAGAATTTACCTTTCAAAAAAATAATATATGTACATGTATATACATATATATGTATCTATATAGATATAGAAGTGATCCGGTGACACAATTGGCTTAGATGAAAATATAAGAAGGGAGCACAGGAGCCGTCGGTTTAGCTTTTGGAGGTTGACATTAGATTCGAAGGAAATAAAACTAAAACCCAAAAATTAAATTAATCAAACCTAAAAACTAACTTAACCAACACATAAACTAATCTCAACCACTCAAAAATAATCTGACAGCTCGTGTATTCCCTTCTCATTTTCTCACTTAAGTCAGTTGTCTCACCTGATCACTACTACACATCACAACTCCTCTGTATCTTTAGTATTTAGAAATTTATCCCCAATTTTTTATATTAGAAATTTACTTCCAGAATCTTGTAGATCTTAAAGGTTTATCCATACAACTAGATTTAAAAGAATTAAGAGGCTTATACCTGTTATACCTTCTCCTTTCTACTGCATTATTTTTATATGACCTAATTCAAATTCTATCAAACCCAAAATTCTTGTCTCTCACTTTTTTCATTCTTGTTCATGTTCTTCTCCTTCTTCTCTCTCCCCTATACCTAAAACTCTCCCAAATTTTCTTTCAAATCTCATTATAATTTTTTTGGAATTTTTCTCAAATTTCTTGTGGAGCATATATAAAAATGATTTGATGTAAGTTTTTGATAATAAATAAATCAAATAGTTGATTTAAGAGTGAGAAGTAGAGAGGATAAATAAGTAGAAAAAGATGAGTCATAAGTTTAAAGTAAGATGTAAAAGTTTAATCATTTAAACAGGGACAATTTAGTCATTTAAAATAAAAACTTGTAAATTAATAGAATCAAATCAAAATATTCTCTTTTCATTCTAAAAGTGAGGTAAACTTTTAAAATCTAGAAGATTTGGAGGTTGAATTTCTAATATCAATGCTTTGAGAGTAAATTTCTAAATACCAGAGATTTGAGAGTATCTAAATAACCCTTAAATAAAATAATCAACACAAAAAGACAAAAATAAATGATTTTAGACCCACCCAAAGGCTCCAAAATAATAAAAGAAACATTTTATACGACTGGTTCGTAAATAATAGCATAAAATTTGCAAATTTACCTATTACAAAAGTCTAGATTCCTACGGGAACCAATTCTTGATTTTCAAGCCAAAATTCAAACCATCTACCATCAGTAGCGGAGTTAGGATTTCAAAAATGAGAGGACACAAAATAACAGATCGAGCGTGCAGTTGGCCGCTGACATCTCTTAAAAGAACTAGAGTATTTTTCGGGCGAGGCCGAGGACACAAATGAAGGGCCGAGGGCACAAATGAAGGGTGGGGCCGTGGGGCGCTCCCTCTCCCCCCACCCCCCCCCCCCCCCCAACAAAAAATCCTCCTCCCTCCCTCTCCCACCCCCGCCACTGTCTACCATATTACCTTGTCTTCTTTATTCTTTTTATAGATGAACGTCCGATTACAAGATTCATCTTTACACATGCTAAATCTGAACTATTTATTGTAGGAAGAAAAAATCAAGACAACTGGTCAATTTTGAGCGTCAGTTATTGACAACAAAACTTAATTGTTGGCAGACTAAGCAAAGATGTCGACAGCCCAATTTCAACTATTAACCGGCTGAGTTCACAAGTGTTTTCCCGAGAATTTAAGTTATACAGTCTGTTGACAAGGGCCATTCTATTGTCGACAGGCCTAGCGTGTCAGCAGTATTTGGCTTTGATCAGAATTTAGTTTTCTAGTCCAATTTGAACTCTGATTGATTTGATTTTTCTTTTATTTTAATTAAGTTTCCTAATCAGAGTAGTATTTCTTTTATTGCCTATATAAGGTCATTGTATCTTTGTTTTAGTATTCAACTATTTTTCAACTTTTGATCATCAATTAAATTTAGTTTTCCTCTTTCAATTGTTCATAAATTCGAGTTGTTTATCCTTTGCATGAAGATTCAATTGTTTTGCTCATAGATTCTAGTGATTTTCCTACCTGAAGGTATCTTTTAGGGTTCGTTGGCGATAGATCAAGATCTAGCCGGCGCTAGAACAAGATCTAGCCGACGTTGTTCGCCTTCTTGTCTGCGTCAAGTAGTATCAAATCTTCGGCTATTTTCCGACGATGGTCGGAGACAACGATGGATTGAAAGACCTTTCCACAACGGTGAACACTGTTAAATGGAAATTCAGCGCTCTTGAATCAACCTTGAATATTGTGATCCAACAACTCAAGAGATTGTCTCTCAAGGTTGATAATCGAAGTCTAACCGATGATATGTACCGAAGCGAATATGATCGTTCATCAATTAATGTTTCTCCACCACCTTCACCATTAAATCCATCACAACAATCACCACCACATCAACCACCTCCAGTACAACCACCTTCCCTTCAACCCAACCAAATCAGCCATATCTGTTACAACCACCACTAAACTAACCACCCTCATATCACCCATCAACTAATTTTTCTCAATTAACTCTACTATACACCCTTACAACCCCATCAACGTTTCTGCAACTTGTGTTATTCAGAAATTGCAGTGCGACCAAAAGACCCCTGACACTACGTAATAACATCAAATTTTTTATTCAAGGTGTTTGATGAAGAACAAGATATGCAATCTCATCATTGATGATGGAAGCTGAATATAGTATCTAGAGCACTTGTAGATCACCTAAGTCTAGAGATAAAATCACACCCTTATCCTTACACTATTGGTTGGATCAAGAAGGGCTTCCATCAAGGTAACAGACCTTTGTCATGTTTCTATTTCAATTGGTAAATTCTATCAAGATTCTATTTTTTGTAATGTGGTTGACTTGAACGCATGTCATATTTTTTTTTGGGAGACCATGACAACAGGCTGTTGATACTACCCATAAAAGCAAAGAGAACATCTATGTGTTCCTTTAGAAGGGCAAAAGAGTTGCCATGAAATAATTCCACCAACTCCAAAACCTACAGAAGGAAATAAGTCTAAATTCATATCCATGTACAATTTGGGCGAGTTTCTAGTGGAATCAAAGGAAACAAAGTCAAGATTTGCTTTAGTGATCAAGGAAGAAGTTACTCCACCCATTGAAATTTCAAAGAATAGAGGATGAGACCATTATTACAAGGGTTTAAAGGAGTTTTTCACAATGAGCTCCCAGAAGGATTACCACTTATGAGAGATATACCGCATCATATTGATCTTATCCCGAAAGTAAGTCTACTTAATCTTTCACAATACAAGATATATCCTAAAGAGAGTGAAGTTTTAAAAGAGAATGTTGAAGAGTTATACGCAAGGGGCATATTAGAGAGAGTATGAGCCTGTGTGTCATACTGGCTCTTTTAACACCGAAGATGAATGTAAATTGGCGCTATGTGTAGACAGATAGGTAATCAACAAGATCACTATTCACTACAGATTTCTCATACCTTGACTTGATGATATGTTGGATAGATTGGGAGATTCGTGCATATTTTCGATGAATGGCCTCAGAAAGGAATACCATTAAATTCGCATCAGGCTAGGAGACACATGGAGATAGTTTTTAAGACTCCGGAGTGATTATATGAGTGGATAATAAAGTTTTTCTTTCAAGGGATTGAGAGATTGCATGGTGTGCCAAGATCTATTATTTCAGATCGAGATAGCAAATTCTTAACTACTTTTTGGACTATCTTGCATAGAGAAATCATTGGGTTTGATTTCTTGAAAGAGTTATATGAGAAAGTTAATAATAAGTATAAGGCGACAGTTGACAAGAAGAGACGAGAAAAACTCTTTGAGAAGGAAGATATGATGATGGTGTATTTGACGAGAGGAAGAATCTCAGTTTAAAGAGTCCTTACCCAGCAATAATATCTAGATTGGAACTCGAGGACGAGTTCTTTTAAAGAGGGAGGGACTGATGTAGGAAGAAAACTAAGGCAACAAGCTAATTTTGAGGCTCAGCTGTCGACAACAAAACTTAGTTATCGACAAACTGAGCAGAACTGTTGACAACTAGTAGTATTTCTTTTGTTGCCTATATAAGGTCATTGTATCTTTGTTTTAATATTGAACTATCATTCAACTTTTGGTTATCAATTAAATTCAGTTTTTCTCTTTCAATTGCTCATGAATTTGAGTTATTTATCTTTTGCTCGTGAATTCGAGTGCTTTGCTCGTAGATTTCAATATTTTTCCTATCTAAAGGTATCATTTAGGATTTGTTAGCGTTAGAACGAGACTCGGCCAGCGTTATTTGCTTTCTTACCTGCGTCACTATTGCCAAATGTTTTCTAAATTTTTTTTTTTTTTTTGTCTCTTTTCCGAATTCCTAACTTCTGATGCTCGCTAAATTATTCTCCAAACGTGTGACAGTGCTTCAAGTTCTTTTTTTTTTCTTTTTTTTTTTTTTTTTTTTTTTGTAAGAAGATAGGACAGCACTCTGTTTCATTGAATCAGTGAGGGATGAATGTGAAGCAGATCAACATGGACCCGTTCCACACTGCAATTTTAGAATGTCTATAGGCCCATATAAGCCAGTAAGCACCTTCACAAGGCCCAAGCATATTTAAATGCTTATAACTCATTTTACACCAAGGGGCCTTGTTTCACGTAAAAGTCCGTAATTCGTAAATGACTTACAACCCAATTATAACTATAGCGTTTGTTTGGACCGTAATTCGTAAAAGACTTACACAACCCAATTATCACTCACTTGCAACCCAATTACCACTCACTTACAGCCCAGTTACAGTTAATTTTGTGGTCATGCAAATTTGTATTATTTTTTATGTTAATATTAAAATTTTTAATATTTAGCATTTTTAATATTTATTTGCAATATTATAACTTTTTAAATCACCAAATAGTTAATTTTGTGGTCAACTTTTTCACTTACGATTTACACATTAGGACAATCAAACATCGTAAAACACAATCCAATTACAACTTTATATTACCAACCAAATATCATAAAGCTTACATGCATGTAACTAATTTACAACTATAAAAGACTTATCAATTACGACTTACGAATTACGGTCAGTTACTAGGCAATCATATCTAATGAGGTTGTGCCCACCCACAGATTTCAAAATATGGGCCTTAATGCACCTTATCTTCTATCTTTGTTACTAAAAGGAAAATTGATTGAAACAAGTGCGCATTGTTGTCCCTGCAATACACCGATTCTTCGCAATAGGTCATGTAACCATATCGCATACGTATCTGTGCGATATTTGTTGTTAGATACTTTTATATGAATTCAACAAGCATCGGGTTTAAAATATCACGGATGCTTATAGAGTTTTTCAGAATTCAGAAGTTCAATTGAAATCGTTAGTTTTCCGTCTAATGAACTTGATATACTTAAAATAAGTTAGTCAAATATTTTTAGCCATACCAACTCTCTAACTTTATATAGTTTTCACTTTTATCTTATTCTAAAATTTCTCTAACTCTTTTTGCTTTATGATTAATTATAAAATATCATAATTACATATATAAAAAAGATTACTCAGTTTAGTATTCACGATGTCTCCCCCCCCCCCCCTCCCCCACCCCCCCCGCAAAAAAAAAAAAAAAAAAAATTGGTTATCTATGTATCTGTATCGTATCATATCTAACACTCAGTAGGGGAGCCAGGGGGTCGGGGGGCACGTGCCCTGGCCCTCCCGTAAAAAACCTTTATGCCCTTGATTTGTGCCCGCCAAGGCCCGCCCCCGAGGTCGGATCCGCCGGGCATGACCGGTGGAGACAATCTCTTCCTTATAACATGTCCCCTTGGAACGCTGCGGCCTCCCCTTTCGTCAAGTTCTCATGGCCCCACAACACCGTCATCGTCGCCCCTCTCCAACGAGCCCTCGATCTAGCTCGTCGGATCCTTGATTCGTGAGGAGGGCCGTCACTTTTTTTTTGCCATCTCTGACAATCTTTTATACACCGGATCCGACAGTAAGAACATTCGTGTGAAAGAACCGCACTGAGTTCTCCAGGTTCAAGTCCAGCAGCGGTCTCGTGAAAGCAATCGTCATTTCCGGTGAGAGAATCTTCTTCGGCCACTAAGACAGCACATATGGAAGATCTTGCCCAAGGACCCAACAGTCTACAAGCGCATCTAGGCTCTTCCGGGGCCAAAAGACTTTCTCCACAACTCTATCAACCCTTCGAACTACATCGAAGTGCGCAGGCACTATAACACCGCCTAGCTGCGGCATTTCGACGTCGCGTCCTACCTCAGCCTCGTCGAGGAAGCGAGCCTCCTCTACTCAGACTCGCGAGATAAGACTATGAAAGTGTGGAGAATCTCAGACTCCAAGTGTCTCGATCGGTGAGTGCCCACGATGACGAGGTCAATTCAGTGTCAGTCGGATTCGACGGGCTCATTTTCACCAGGTTCGCGACAGTACAGATAGAGTGAAGAGGTGGGAGGTCAACAGGAAGAATGGGGTTACGAAACACGTACTGGTTAAGGTTCTGTTGCGGCAGGAAAGCGCGGTGATGGCATTGGCGGCTTCGTATGCACGCGGACCCAACTCGTTATTTACTCGTTATTTTGTGCCTCTCATTTTTGAAATCCTGACTCCACCAGTGCCAACACTCGTATCCATATCCATGCAACCTTGGTTGTTCCCATTCGCCTTGTCCTCCTTTCATTTTTTTTTCCTTTCTTATTGTAGTTTAATAATTAGCTAACTTTTTATGTTAATTTATATCATTTTAATATAACTGAAACTCTTAAATTCTTTCTATATTACAATTAATAGAGTGTTCGATTCAATTAGAAGTCAACTAGAACCTAGACTCTTAATTTAGAAATTTCTAATCTAATTAGGAGTCAATCAACAGGTAGACACAGTTAGACACACAATTCTTAGAGGGCTAGACACATTTTTCCCAACTTATATTTCAAACAACAGTTAACTCTTCCATTACCAGAAAGTTGGGAAAATACAACAAATACCCTCACTTTTGGGTGGTGTTTCAAGAGAATACTATGAGTGCGGCTGTTCACACCGACAGAATTGGTTAACATACTCATATTTTAAGAATAAAAATTGTTAGACAATTTTAATATTAAATTAAAAGATCAAAATAGACATTGATTAACCTAAAATTACAACTAGAGAACATACATAAATAATTGATGAATACACTCATCCAAATCTTACTCCTGATCAATCGTGCTTCTGTTTTATTTTTAAATATATACTTCTTCTCCACCTATACAAACCCTAAAATTTTTCTCGGCGTCTATACGATCAAAAAAAATGTCACATTGATAGTTATGAACAAACAAATAATATCATAAGAGCATTACAATGATTAAAAGTAAGTCCCCCATAATTCATTAAATTAAATTGTTTTCCCCCTTTTTTGGTGATTTTATATTACTCATTCATCATAAATACTTTGCGGCTGGCCTTTCTACACTGCCATGCCACAGAATAAAAATGTGTTTCTCTTCCTCTCAATTGGAGATTTATTAGTTTTTTTTTTTTACTTTTAATTTTTAGATTTTTGGGTAGAAATTAAATATTTATGATCTTAACAAATAAACTTACATATGTTTTTGCTGATGTAGGACATTATAGATTCCAACCTCCCAGTCAATAGGGTTTAGACTTTTCTTTTATAATTTTTTTATAAAAATTTTTTTTAAAAAAGATTGAATAGTTTGATAAAAAAATTTAACTAAATAACTTAGTGATACAACTCAATACAATACACATGTGACACAATACTAAATAATTTGCCATTCATAATACAAGCCTTTTCTTCCGCTAGAAAAAAAATATGCATGAAATATAATATGTGTTAACACTATTCTAACAAAATAATTAACGCAAACCTTTATACATGTTGACGTCGTAAACAATACTAGATGTCGATCAGTCTGATAAGTCATATTTTTAATTAGATTTGAGCTAAAAATATTACTTAAAAAAAATTACTATTGAAGATTTTGTTATTTTTGGCAGACAAATCATTGAAGAGGGTTGCTTTCAAGTTGCATTCCTCTCAATTTAAAAAAACACAATTGTATAATTACGTTGATGGCCCCTTCACAATTAATTCCACAAGTCTCTGTCTATAACAATTAAATTTTTAATTTATAATTTTCATTTGTATTTCTAAAAGAACAAAGGAAAAAGAACAAGAACACAAAATCAAAGCACATCCTAAAAACACAACAACAACAATAATATATATATATTATATATATATATATATAATATATATATATATATATATATATATATATATATATATATATATATATATATATATATATATATATATATATGTATGTATGTATGTATATATATAACAAAAAATAAAGAAAAAAAACCAAAGTCTATCTTTTATTTTTCCACCATAAATAATTTCTTTCTTTCTTTTTTAATTTTCTCACTAATTTGTGTGTGTGTATAATTAAAAGACAAACATTACTTAAAAAGTATTTCATGTTGATTATAGATATTTGATAATATTTTTATTCTCACGTCTTCCCTAAGGATGAGAATAGAAAGCTTAATGAGCTTGCCTATGATCCATAGATTGATTTCTTAAAGGTTTTTCTTTTACTTCTATATAATTTCTAAATTGTCTTTAAGTACTATATGAAGATTATATTTATTACTTCAATTAAACAAAATATAAGGAGTTAGTCAATAAACCATAAGAAAAATGAAAAAGTGTAATATTTTGTGCTGTGTGATTCAAATGAAAAGACAACTGCAGCAATAATTCAAAAGAACAAGAGCATTAAAGAACACCTTGTTCTTCGGGATGAACTTTGCAAAGAAAGCAGCTGCCTCTAAACTGTAAATTTCCTCCACTCAACAATTTTTTAAGAAAAGGAGCTCAAATAGGTGTGTCATGAATTAATGAAATACAAGAGATCAATGAATGCCGAGCATTCAAATTCAGAAATTGTAATTAAGAATGTTGAAAGTTACATATAGAGAATAGAGAGAAAGGTAGAGAGAGTTTCTGATGAGAAAGGGATGGCAGAATTGGTTTTTGAAATTTTAAGTTGACTTAAATTGTAAAGGATAGTTATAAAAAGTGAGGGATGTTTTTATAAATTTTGTGGATGTATTAAGTACATGAGTGTGTTAAGCAATTCTGTGAGTGTGAATAGTCGCACTCGAATACTCAGAACTTCATTTTGCTTCAGCTTAATACCCTGAACTTACTTTAGATATTATTTTGCTACCTCTTGTTATAACTGATTGTTGGGGAAATGCACTAAAAGATCCTCAAGTTTAGGGTTTAATACCCCAAGTTTAGGGTTTAATCTCTATTTTTTGTTTGGTGCCCCCAAGTTTTCTTTAAATTATTAATTTCCTGTTTGCAACTTTAACAAGCCAATTTCACCAATCCCTCTTCCCAAAATCTTTTCTTTTTTAACAAAAGATAGAGATTAAAGGGAAATAAGGGTACCAGTGGGGCTCACTAGAGGGTATTTCGATCACAAGTTAATGGCTGGGTATAGTGTTAATGAAAATGAATGTTGGGGTAGTAAGTTGCATTGAAACAAACTATAAGGTATTTGAGAAGCATAGATATGCAGAGAAAAAATAATTTGTTCTATATTGATTCATTATATATATACAAGTATGCACAACCATTATAGCCATGAAATAAGGGATTCAAATTACACATAAATCCCTTGATTAAAGCCTACTTGATCAATCCAGTTAGTAACTTTTCCCAGATGACATGGCAATATCTTTTTATGTGTTTTGTTCGCTCGTGAAATACCGGATTAGTTGCCATACAGACAGCAGCCATGTTATCACAGAAGGGAATGACTAGTTGTTGATGAGAGACTCCAATATTAAGAAGAAGATAGTATAACCATTGTACTTCACAACTTCATCAAGATGTGGTTGTTGAGGTGACTGCATAAACTGACTTAGGATTTGAACAGATTATAGAATATCAGGATAAGTTATTGTCAGGTGTACAAATCTGCCAATGAGTTGTTTTTTTAGGAGGAAGGATTGTGCAGTAGCTCTCCAGATGAATTATCTAACTTGCAGTCTTGAGCCATAGGGAAGTCTTGTGGTTGCATCTTCCGAGAACTTATCATTTTCTTTCAAAGACATCCCTGTATAGTGTTGTGATCAATGTCGATACAACAAGAGAGAAACACCTAGCTGAAGACTCGACAACGGATGCGTAGAAGATCTACTACTAGCAAGCAATCGAGATAAATCACCATAAAATACAAGAACACCAGATTTAACGTAGTTCTGTAAGAGTGCCTATGTCTAAGAGGAGGAGTGGAGAAATTATATTGAAACAGAGAAAAAAAATATAAGAGTTACAAGAATTCTCTCTCACACAACTCTCAATGGTGCAAATATCTCTTAAACTTGACTTTCTTTGACTTACCTTCAATGGCCACCCCTAAGAGATTTATATAAGCTCATAGGGTGATCCTAACCCAACCTGAACTTTAACAATACAATCCGCACCGTCTCAGAGAAAGAAAGAAACTCGAATCTAACTCAAACTGAAAATAGAAACCCGAAAAGGAAACTGCCAGAACCGATATAAGTCGACTTATAATGTGCACTATGGGGGAGAGAGGGTAAAATCTTGTTGATAAAGTTTATTTTTTTTAAACTTTGTTGAAAGTTAGCCCAAAATTGATGCAATCAATGGTGTCAAATACGAGAGTGTATCAATTGTATCAATGGTGGATTGCACAGGAGGAACAGGACCTAGTCGACTAGTCATTCTGACTAGTCAACTAATGATACAAATAGAAAGTTAGAAAATCTATTTCACTACAGACTAGTCGAATAGGCCAAATACCTAGTCGACTAATAGAAGCAATTAGTCGACTAATACAGCAACAACGGCCTTGTTTTCAAATCTGATTCTGAATTCGTTTTTGATCCAAATTAGGTATTTTTGGTTTTCTTTTCTTCATGCTTTCTTGGCTATATAAGGAGGAGTAATGTCCCCAATATTTGTAACCTGTAATTGATTGATTCAATAAGAACTCTCTCTCCTTGCCCTGTGGACGTAGGCAAATTGCCGAATCTTCTTAAATCTTGTATTCTCTCTTTCTTTTCTTTGTTTAGTTATTCATGTGATTGGATTAACTATTCTCTGGTGGCCATCTTCTCTGTTGTTTGGATTCCTAACAAATGGTATCAAAGCTTTCCGGGTTCGACGGGGAGTTTTTCGCTCGGGTTGAGCAAATCAATTTGGAAACTGTCTACAATTTCGTTCGGAGGTAAAGATCTGATCTTTCCTATTTGAATTTGTTTTCACTAATTATTTTCCGCAAAGTGTTGAGAAATCTATTGAGGAGTTGGCCGGAGAAATTCAATCCACGGTGAAATCCTTGACCCCACATCCGATGAAGATCGATGTGATAAAGTTTGATGGCACGAACAATTTTGGAATATGGAGGTGTGAGGTGATGGATGCATTGACAGCATCAACCCTTGAAGACACTCTACGATTGAAAGAAAAGCCGGAGGAGACTTCTGAAAAGGATTGGGACAAGATGAATAGGACGGCGTGTGGTCTTATAAGGTCTAGTTTGATACAAGACATCAAATATCATGTGCTATATGAAACGTCTGCAATGAAGATGTGGGAGATTCTCGAGATGAAAAATCTAACGAAGAGTATTGAGTAGAAATATCTAACGAAGAGTATGAGTCTCGACTACTTCTAAAGAAGAGACTTTATCGCTTCCAGTTGAAGAAGGGACTCTCTATTACTGAGCACATGAACGACTACACAAAGTTTCTTACAGATTTGGTTAATGTGGATGTGAATATCGAAGAAGAGGATAAGGCATTAATTCTTTTGTATTCTCTTCCTGATGAAGAATATGAGACCTTCGTCCTCACCTTGATTAATGGGAGACAATCACTTAACTATAATGATGTGCTGACTGCTCTTATAAATTATGAAGTGAGGAAGAAGGATATACAATCTTCTTCCAGTAGTACATCAGGAGAGTTGTTAGTAGTAAGAGGCAGGAGTTCCAATCAGAAAGGCAAAGGCATTCGCGGGAAATTAAAGTCCAGCCAGGGTTTCGAGATCTGAAGAAAAAGCAGTGTGTCTTCTGCAAAGAGTTAGGTCACTGGAGATTGATTGTCCAAGGATCAAAGATAAGAAGGAGTCGAAGACAAGGTAAATCTTGCACAGGTGATTAGTACACAAGCTGGTACTTCACAGGCAGGTGGATCGGACTCAGACTCATCGGTATGTTCATTCTCAGTCACTACTCCTACCATAGGTTACTCAGGTGATTCTGAGTGGACGATCGATACAGGAACTACCAATCATGTGTGTACCAACAGGGATTGATTTTCTAATTTTGATAAACTAGATGGATGTTCTGTTGTCATCGGTGATGATCGTCCATGTCATATGGAAGGGATAGGTACTGTCTTGGTCAAGATGTTTGATGAGATAGTGCGAGAATTGAAGAATGTGAGGTATGTATCTCAACTGAAAAGGAATCTTATCTCTATTGGTGCCTTGAAAGTATTGGGTCTTGAAGTATTTATTAGAGATAGAGTTCTCAAGATGGTAAAAGCTCGATGGTTGTTTTGAAGGGCGTCTGACGCAATAACCTTTTCTACTTGAAGGGTAGTACGGTTATAGGATAAGTGGTGACTTTTATAAATTCAGATAATGATTGCACCCAACTCTGACATATGAGGCTCGGACATACAAGAGAAAAGTTTTTGCAAGCTCATGCAAAGTAAGGTTTATTGAAAGGTACCAGTACCTGCAAATTGGAATTTTGTGAACGTTGCGTCATCGAAAAGAACACCAAGGTGAGATTTGGCACCGCAACTCATTACACCGAGAGGTTTCTGGATTATGTTCACACAGATGTCTGGAGACCTACCAAGATGGCATCTATTAGAGATAACCATTACTTTGTATCTTTTATAAATGATTACTCTAGGTGATATTGGGTATATACCATGAAGCACAAAGGGAAAGTCCTGAAATTGTTTGTGGAGTGAAAGAAGAACATGAAGAAGAAAATGGGAAGGAAGATCAAGGTACTCCGTTCAGACAACGGAGGAGAGTATACAAGCGATCCTTTCCTACAGTTATATCGCGATGAGGGCATAGAAAGACACTTCACGGTAAAAGAAACACCGCAACAAACAGGTTGGCTGAAAGGATGAACATGACCTTGCTAGAGAAGGTCCGTTGCATGTTATCCAACGCCGGCATATCAAAATATTTTGGGCTGAGGCATTAGTGTATGCTTGCCATCTCGTTAACAGGTTGCCTTCGCCTGCAATAGGAGGTAAGACTCCTTTAGAGGTTTGGTCAGAAAAAGTTGCTAAGGATTATGATTCGCTATGGGTATTTAGGTGTCCAGCCTACTATCATATCAAGGAAGACAAGTTGGACCCAAGGGCGAGAAAAGGTGTGTTCGTAGTATTCAAGAAAAGAGTAAAATGTTACAAATTTTGGGATCCAAAGGACAAGAAATTTATCTTGAGTAGGGATGTCACGTTTGATGAGGCTTCAATGGTGAAACCTACAAACTCTCAGCAGGTGGAGAGTCAGACGGCCAACAGGATATTGCAGCAGGTGGAGACAGATGCTACTTCACTGTCTCTAGAAAAATCAGTGTCATTTGAGGTCACACCCTCGGTGACACAGGGAGATGATCAGGTAGCCGAACAGGATGCTGATAATGATGAGGATCAAGGATAGGCTGTGGATAATGTCCAAAAATCCATTGCAGTTGGAAAAACTCGGAGAAATTCACGTAAGCCCAGTTGGCTCACTACTAACATGATTGTGGCCTATGCTCTCCCAGTCGTTGAGGAGGTAATCCCGTCTATTTACAGGGAAGCTAAAATCAGCTCGGAGTCCAAGATGTGGAAGGATGTCATGATGGATGAGATGAGTTATCTACACAAGAACGGCACTTGAAAACTGGTAGAGTTGCCCAAAGGAAAGAAGACGATCGGTTGTAAGTGAGTATTTGTAAAGAAACAGGGAGCTTCAGATGGTGATACTGTACGCTACAAAGTAAGATTGGTAGCTAAAGGCTACGCTCAACGAGAAGGCATTAACTACAACGAGGTATTCTCACCTATTGTAAAACACTCGTCTATTCGGATTTTGTTGGCACTGATAGTACAGTACGAGTTGGAACTTGATCAGCTCGATGTGAAGACTGCCTTTCTCCATGGCGATCATGAAGAGGAGATTTACATGTCTCAGCCGACGGGTTCAACACTGTAAGAAAGGAGAATATGGTATGCAAACTGAAGAAATCATTGTATGGATTAAAACAATCTCCAAAGCAGTGGTAAAAGCGTTTCAACTGTTTCATAAGAGGAAAAGGTACACACGAAACCATTATGACCCATGTGTGTATTACAATAAGCTACCTGGAAGAGAGTACATCTATCTACTCTTGTATGTGGATGATATCTCATTGCTTCCAAAAGCAGATCTGCTATAAATTGGAAAAAAAGACTTGTCTTCGAATTTGAGATGAAAGATCTAGGTGAAGCAAAGAAGGTGTTAGGCATGGAGATTGAGAGAGATTGGAAGAGTGACAAGGTTAGCTTGACACAGAAGAGATATATGAAGAAGGTACTTTAGAAGTTCAACATCAACGATGATACAAACTCTATACGTACACCATTGGCTCTTCATTTCAAGTTAAAAGCTATTATATCTCCTATTACTGTTGAAGAGCGTGAGTACATGACTCATGTGCTCTGTGCTAGCATAGTTGATAGTTTAATGTATGCAATAGTGTGTACAAGACCCGACTTATAACAAGCTGTCTCAATAGTTAGCAGATATATGCACGATCCCGGGAGGGGTCATTGGAGGCAGTGAAGTGGATTATATGATACATAAAGGTACCATAGACATTTGTTCGATATTCAAGAAGATGTTACTGGTAAGCAGGACTGTATTGGATATGTTGATTCCGACTATGCAGGAGATCTCAACAAACGCCGGTCCACAACGTGATATGTGTTTACATTGTTCTAAGCACTGGTCAGCTGGCACTCTAATCTACAGTCTACTGTCGCATTGTCTACTGCGGAGGCCGGGTATATGCCATGACAGAGGCTATGAAGGAGGCGATTTGGCTTCAAGGGTTGCTTGACGACTTGGGAATTGATCAGGATCTATTGAAGATCAATTGTGATAGCATGAGTGTATTTATTTGACAAAGAACCAGGTATATCATGCAAGAACGAAGCACATTGATGTCAGGTTCCACTTTGCTCGAGAGATTCTTGACAAAGGTGACATCGAGTTACAGAAAATTACACGAAGGAGAATCCCGCTAATATGCTTACCAAGGTTGTTTCGGGAGTGAAGTTTGCACATTGCAAAGAATTACTCCATGTCCTTCCAGTTGTGTGAGCTCAGTGGAGCTCGTTTGGATGAACTACGTGTGGTGATCTTGTTAGGCATGGGTACGTAGGCAACAACAATGGTGCAGCCAATTGGAGTCGACATGGTGCTATGTTATATTCGGCTCCGATTTGAGAAATTTTCACCGAGGTGGAGAATTGTGGAGAGAAGAGAGTAAAATCTTGATAATTTTTTTTTAAACTCTGTTGAAGGTTAGCCAAAGATCGATGCAATCAATGGTATCAATACGAGAGCGTACAATCGTATCAATGGTGGATTGCACAGGAGAAATAGGACCTAGTCCAGGAGGAATAGGACCTAGTCAACTAGTCATTCAGACTAGTCGAATAATGATACAAACAGAGAGTTGAAAAATCTGTTTCACTACAGACTAGTCGACTAGGCCAAATACCTAGTCGACTAATAGGAGCAATTAGACGACTAAGGTATTGGCCTAGTCGACTAATACAGCTACAACGGTCCAGTTTTTAAATTTGTTTCTGATCCGAATTAGGTGTTTTGAGTTTCTTTTCTTCATGATTCTTTGGCTATATAAGGAGGGGTAGTGTCCTCAATATTTGTAAACTGTAATTGATTGATTCAATAAGAATTCTCTCTCCTTGTCCCGAGGACGTAGGCAAATTGCGGAACCTCGTTAAATCTTGTGTTCTCTCTTTCTTTTCTTTATTTAATTGTTCGTATGATTGGATTGACTATTCTCTGGTGGTCATTTTCTCCGTTGCTTGGATTCCCAGCACACTAGTCGACTATAAGGAACTATCAGTCGACTACTCCAACAAAATCTGAGAATCTTACTTTCTTTACAAGTACTAGTCAACTATACATGAAGTATAAGTTGACTAATATGTGTTATAAGTCGGCTTATAATATGCGCAAGTCATGTAGATGTTCATGTTTTATTTCTGAAGTTTGTAACACCTCCACCTAAATCTGAATCCTTCCCCAATAAATATGAGGCACTCAAAATACTAACATAGAGCTCATGTCACATACTCTTTTGTTATTAACCTAGTAAGAACTTCAGGACCCAAAATAAACAAATAGGGCGATAGAAGATCACGTTCCCGGAACCCCATTGCCGAACGAAACCATTTCGTCGTTTTCAAAATGTATCCCATGATTAATTTGACAAAGGAGTCATCAAAACCAAAAAAAATACGGCATCGGGTGCTTCAAGAAAATCTCATCTCATCATATTTTGACTGCCATCAGTTTTTTCCCCCCTTCGGGATAAGCATGAGGAACGTCGCCTTCCATTGAAGAGGAGATCTTATAGTGTCGAACTGTTGCAGCTACATATATATATTATTTGCCCATAGGAAAAGAATTTGTTCTTTATAATTATTTCCTTTGAAATTTAACAAAACCAACAAGATTCATTTTGTTGCAATTTGCTAAAACCCACCAAACTTCATTAAACAAGGAAATAACTCGGAAGTCACAAAGAATGCCAACAAAAACATGCAGTCTTGTTCTCAAAAATGCCAGCGCATCTCCAACGAAAACCACACAATTTCAAATAATTGACGTTGATTGATTTGATGCAAATCAAAGCCCCTGCCCTCCTCATTATTGGCTCCCGTTTCTTAATTACGACACAAAACCTACCAATAATCCCACCCACCAAATTCCATTAGATTTAAATCTCGACTAAATTCTCTAAGCACCAACCAATTTCATTAAAGGTTTATAAACCAATAATTAAATTAACAACCAGCAAACTATCAATGTCTACTTTTGTACAACAAAAACGAAATAAAATTACTACAACGCAAACACTAGCAAAGGTATACCTTGCATTGTATGACTGTGGGGCCCATCCTGAACCCGGGGACCACCGTGAAGCCGACCGTTGGGCTCCCCGTCATTGGATCCGGGCCCGGATCCGCCACGCTCTCCATGTACGCCTCCGAGAACCTCGACCCGGACCTCGCCTGGAAAACCGACCCGTTAAGCTCCGCCCGAACGAGAAGAACAGGCAGTGCAGCAGCACACCCGCTTCGCCATCTCCATGAACCCGTTATAGAAACCCGAACCCGATAGCTCGCGACCCGAACGCGGCCCCCCGAAGAACGCCGCTTCCAATTTCGTATGCACCAAGCTCAAATATTTCCCCTGCAAATTTCCCAAACTCGGCCTTGCGATCGCAAATCTCCTTCGGCTTCAAGAACCTTAGTTCGCTGAATTCTTCAAAAAATTGCCGCTGATTCCACCTCTGTCGAGCCTTCAAGAACTCAAAGTTGAACTCTTTGCTGTGGAAATCTGAGAACATTTTGCTGCAGACGAACGATTCGAACGCGAAATTTCTGTGCTCGGGCCTCAGAAACTTGTGATGGATCGCCGCGGCAGCGGAATTGAGGTCCCAACCGGCAGCATCCATCTCGCTCGCCAGGACCTTGACGAACGATCTGATCGATTTGATAGCGAATCGGAGGCCGATTAAGAAGTGGTTAGGGTTTAGGGCCGAGAGATGGATATTACTGAGAGAAGCCAAGGATTTGTTCGGATGGAGCTTGGATTCGAGAGCTCGATTCTTGCCCTCGATCTCTGAAAGCTTCGACTGCAGGTAAATGAGCTCTGAGTCTTTTGACTGGAGCTCGGACTCGAGCTTCTTGATCGTGATCTGGAACGCCTTGATGAGACTCTTCTGCTCCTGGATCTGAGCGGTGAGGGGTTTGGACGTCAAGATTTGATTTTTGAGGTAGGATTGCTTCAGCTCAGAGATTCTCTTGAGTTCGGAGACGACGGATTGGTCGGCGGACTGGATGGATTCGGGGTCGTAAGGGGATTGGGCGAGCTGGAGCTGGGCGTAGGACGCTTTGATGGCGGAGATGCCGGCGAAGAGGTCGGCGACGAAGGATTCGAGAGCTGCTCTGTCCTGGCATCGCCATCAGATTTGGATTTCGAGTTGAGATTTTTGATTTCTAGAGGCTGAGAGAAGTGATTTTGCAGGCTGTGGAGCTTGAGCTTGAGCTTGTGGAGATTGGGGTCGTCGGAGGAGTCGTCGGAGGAAGTGGCGGAGACGGTGGCGGGGCGGCGGAATCGGAGGATCTTGATGACGGATTTCCAGTCCATTTGAGGTGAGTACAAAAAGTTAGGTCTTTTTTTAAAGGAAAATTTAGGGTTTTTCAAGCAAGAAAAGAGGAAGAAGAGGGACGAGAGTGAAAGAGTTTTGACGTCGGTTGTGGTTTTCGAGGTTTTAAAGGGGAGCGTGCTTGCGGTGTCGGGACTTGTGACCGTGGAGTCTTTTCTTTTTTCATTTTTTTTTTTCCCTTTTAATTTTGTTTTTAAATATTCTGTGGTAGAGTAGAAATTAAATATTTTAAAATGTATAAAGTAAATAATTGAAGTTTTTTTTTCCTTTTTCTTTTTTTCATTCCTTAATTAATTGCATTAATAATGCCAATGATAACATGTACTTTGTGTGGTACTTGTGAACTTGAGTGATGTAAGATAAAGAATTGAAAAGATTCTCCAATCTTGTGAAAAAGTGGTAATGATAATTCTGAATAAAAAGATAAATAAGTTTCGTAATTTTTTGAAAAATATGCTTAAACTTTTATTTTCCAAATCGCTCCTGAATGTTAGAAAATGGCAAATACAAACAAAATCTCTGCAACTTTTTCTATACAATTATGTTTTTTATTATGTTTTTTAATGAGGAATGCATTTTTTTATAAGTTGTTGTCCATTTCATTTTTAATAATTGTGTCCATTATTATTGTAATATTTTCTTATATCGTTAAAAAAAATTTCTTCATTAATAAAAATTTAACGAAACTTCTCTAAGATAAAAGACTACAAATTTGTATAAAATACTCGTATACAATTTGCTCCTCCTCACAAAAAAAAAGTCCAAAAACAAAAAAAGAAGCACCAGAACACTGTCAGCTCAATCGTGACTTCTCCTCTCCGCCTTATATGTGTCGTCAGCTGCTCAAAACTCATCCAACCCTTGGCCAAATCTCCCGCTAGCATCGTTACGACATCTGCAACTCAATCTAGTTATCCGTAGCCAGAGTACCCCACTACCGAAAGATGCGGCATCCTCTTCACCGCACTTGCAGTATCTGCAACTCAAGTCAATCATTTGTCGGTCACCGCCGACACAGTATCTGCAGGTATGATCCGGTCATCTCGTCACCGAATCCCCATCACCGACGTCGCGGCATGTCCCACTTCAGCAACTGCGTCATAAAATTGGTCATCTCCAGCCAGTCACTCCCGCTCAAAGTCAGTCATTCTCGGCCGGACACCCCCGCTAAACTCGCACTGGCCTTGCCCGAATCTTAGAGTTCTGCAAAAATCCCTACTCTCGCCGGATCACAGTGGTCTCCTCTGAATTTGAAGTCGTCAGCCGAATTTGTAGGCGCGTGGCCAGATCCAGCCAGATCTGCATTTGATCAAATCCTTGCCTCATCCTCCAGTGGTCTCCAAACCTCGTCAAATTTGATCAAGTCCATATGCCAAGCCACCGACTACCACGAGCAGTGCAAGGACTCGCTGAACAAGGCAACCGGCCCCAAAAGATATCTCGCCACCCGCAACGTCATCCTCGTCGGCGGCCGGTCGGATCTAAAGGCAGAAGGTCGTATCTGGCCTCCCGGAGGCCGGATCTGACGAGCCAAGGCCGGATCCAGCCAACTCTTGGCCAGATTTGACGAGCCAAGGTCGTATCCAGCCAAGCCTTAGTTTGATACAGGCCTCCATGTCTGCTTCCGGCCTCATTAGGTGGATTCAGCCCCTTGGGTCGGATCCGGCAGCAAAGAACAAAAAGAAAAGAAGTAAATAGGAAATAAAAAAAAGGAAAGAAAGAAGAAAAAAAGAAAAAGAAGAAGAAGAATATTGGAAAGGAGAGGGGAACGGCTGAGAATATTGTCATTTTCATATTGTTCATTAAGAATATAAGAAGAATACATAGCCTTTGAGCAAATTGAGAACTACAAATGCAAAATATAAAAGCTCAGTTATCTTCAAAGTTGAAAAATGCCCTTTGTAACACAACTGCAATGTAGGAAATATTATTTATACTTTTAAATTAATCAGGATTCATAGTAAACTGGAAATGTAAAACTACCCTAATTTATTCCTCTCTGCGTTATCTCATCAAAAGTACAGTTGATTTTTTTTTTTTAAACCAAACATTAAAGTGAGCAAGTTAAAGAGATGTGCTTTCTAAATGGACAAGTTTGAATTATTGTATTTTATATAATAAAAGTTAAACTAAACACGTATACTTTTTAAAGTCCATGTCACTGCAATAAAACTCAAAACTCTGAAGTTGTGATAAAGATTGAGAATATTATATTTATTTTCTAACACGTTCACGGAGGTTGAGCACCCATTTTTATGAGTCAAAACCGAAATTTTTGCGTCAATGATATTTTTATTTTTAAATCTAATTTTAAGTGCGTGTACGTTGAGATTTAAAAGATATCATATTAAAGTCCTTGCCGCTACGTAAAAACTCTGAAGTTATTACAAAGATTGAGAATATTATATTTATATTCTAACAGTAAATTCCATCATCAATACTTGTTTCGTTAATTATCAGCTAATATTAGTTTATATTGTTAAAAGTAACTCAAAATGTGCAAAAATATAAGTAAATTTTGTAAAAATTTAAAAACTATTTTTTCTCGAGTTTATTAATACATTTTGTCAGAAATGGCATTGGGGCTTGCCTCCTGATGGTACAATTCACCCATTAATAAAAGTAGAAGCATGATAAAAGCAGAAAAATGGTGTGGAACGCTTCTCTTTTCAATTAACTTGGAGAAAGTTCTCAATTATAAATTTATTTTCGCCTCAATTGCTCTCCCCTCAATCAGGACTCGACATAGAGTAATTCGCGGATCGACCTGCGCGATCAGATCGTCGTGCGGTTAGAAGGAGGGCGAGGAGCCCACTCCACGGGTTCAAGGGTGGAGCCTCCGGACCATTTTTTTTGTAATCGACCTTTTGCAAATCTCGTTTGTTCGTACTCATGATGAGTATTGTTCGTGTTTATAATAGATCTGGATTGTACACCGATCATTACTATTATTGTCGAAGTTCTCACAAACTCCTCATTCAAAGGATTGTGACGTTGAGCTATTGATTTGTATGTGTGAGGAATGCGACTCAAGGACTGTGACTCGTGACCTGATTTTGATTTTGAAAAATCTAGGATTTTAGATGGGGATAACACAGTGAGAGGAGAGACGGTCGCAGTCCTCAAAATAAGGACTACAACAATAAAAAATAGTAGTCCTCAATAAGAAATGGGACCATGGTAGCAGTCTTTCTTATGAGTAACAGTTTTCATAAAAAAGACTGCAATCATGAGAACTGTAATAGACAGTTCTCATAAAATCCCAATCACAGTTATGGAGCGCTTCAAAATCGAAGTCGCAGTTCTCACAAAGTCGCAGTGGCAGTTGAAAAGCGTTGTAAGTTGCGGTCATGGTGCAGGTTAAAAAAAAAGAGAGTATTTTAGTTTTTTATAATTCGTAATTAACACCCCGCAAGATACGTGCTTGTAATCTAAACGCACGCTAAAAAAATGAGATCCAAGCAAAATAAAATTGTAATTGAGATTTTCACTAATTAAATTTTAATACAAGAGAGGTCCAGTGGAAATTCCACTAATAAAAAAAAATTTAATGATGAAGATAAGACTTCAGAAAAATCTAGGTATGGAGATGACTGGGATGACAATGGAAGGTTACTTGGGACCTGCAAACAGAACATGCTGCTTCGTTTTGGCTGTGGCATGAGAATATATATGTCAATTGTGTTAGAGACTTGAGAGATGCTGAGGGATGGGGACACAATGATCTCAAGAGATCTGTGCCCCCACAATTTCATTTTAGGGCTTGTTTGTTTGTCATGATAGTATGTAAAAAAAAATTATTTTTGTTTCTGATACTGTGAACCCCACAATATTTTTCTCATTTCTTTTGTGTTTTTTTACTGTAAAAATTGAGAGAGAGAATTCATCATCCACCTCAACTTTTTAGCACTACGGTGTTGTGTCAGAATTTTGACCAAAAGCCTAAAAAAACACCCGAAAACTGACACGTGAAGACCCACACACTTTTCCTCAACTCTCTTACCAGCAGCCAAACAACCCCTACTAAGGGCCTGTTTGGTTAAGGGTGGAAGTGAGGAAGTAGTAATAATTTCTTTTGAAACTTGGGAATTGGTTAGTAAGTTTCCGGTGTTTGGATGTTGTTGGGAAGTGTGGTTGAAAAATGTTACGTCTTTTCCAGTGTTTGGATGGTAATGTGAAAGTGGAAGTGAAAAAGTTGACCACAAAGTTGAATACAAAATAATATTAAAATAAAAATTATTAAGAAAAATAAAAATTAGACTGTAATTAGAATGCAAGTGAGATTTACATGAGCAAAAAATTAACTGTTTTATACTTCAACTTATTACAAATGAGATTTACATGACCACGAAATTAACTGTAGCACTCTGAAAGTGAGAAAATAGTGTGTAAAAGAGAAAAGAGAAAGGAAAAGAACTTTTTCCATTTTTCTTTTTCGGTGTTTGGATGAACAGCGGAAATGGGAAAAGACACTTCCCACTTCCTCACTTCCACCCAATTCCTTGAATCCAATCTTCACGTGTCAGTTTTTGGGTATTTTTTAGGCTTTTGGGTCGAAATTCTGACACAACACCGACCCGTAGTGCTAAAAAACTGAGGTGGATGATGAATTTTCTCTCTCAATTTTTACAGTAAACAAACACAAGAGAAATGAAAAAAAAAAATACTATGAAGTTCACAGTATCAGAAACAAAAATAAATTTTTTTAATCAGAACAAACAAACATGCCCTAAAATAAAATTGTGGGGGCACAGATCTTTTGAGATCATTGTGTCCCCATCCCTCAGCATCTCTCAAGTCTCTAACACAATTGACATATATATTCTCATGTCAAATGTTGTTTCAATCAAATTGGACCCCTATGATTTGCAGACCCCTCGAATATTTATTTGAAGGGAGTGACACCTATACAAACAGTGCTATAACTGATCTTGCCAAATTTCATGAATTCCTTCTCACCTTTAATTTTGTTAAAGGATTTTATAGTAGAAACTGGTCTACTGATTTCGAGCTTCTAATAGAAATTTCATTTTTTGAGGAGTTTATATTCAAAACTGCAGAATTTTTAGATAGAAACATACTAAAGATATTGGGTTTTAGGTGAGAAATTATTACCTACACGCTTCTAATTCAGTTGCATCTCTATTTAAAGAAAATACATCATAGGCTCGTTACACTATTAACTATTAGATGTGAGTCCTGGTTATTTGTTTTTTAGTAGACATACAAGTGATTTTAAATTGAATAGGCAGAGTAATTTTTTTCTAATAAATTATGACTGTATTCACAAGAATATATTCAAATCTGTTGAGATTTGAGTCGAACAAATAGTGTCACATCAGCTAGACATGAGAACAGTCTTGGATGTATAAGAATTTGGGCAGCTCCACGTAAGAGACTAGTCTTTGATATAGTATCCCCAAGTCCTTCAATATGCATATCGATGATGTTCTTCGATGTTGTTGATCCACCAATTTGATATGTCGCGAGATATTAGACAGTGATGTTAGAAATTGAATCCTTCAAAATCATCATGAATTTGTATACGAGAGAGCCCTAATCTATCTTTTAAAAAGCAAATAAACATAATTTTTAATATATAAAATTTAATATATTTCTTTTCAATTCTTTGTTGTAAAATAGTATTAAAAGAAGGGGGTGTGTTCTTCAGGAAATTTGTCCATTAACTCATGCTCACATGTAGAAAGTATTTTGGGGGGAAAAGAAACACCTTGAAAATTGTTTCCTTAATTTCAAGCACAATAGTGTGACAGCAGAAATAAAATAGAAATTTTGAAAGCAAATAACAAATCCAAGGTGCTATTGTTGGGTCATGGATTAAATAATGCCCATGTGATCTCATACGGAGCCTCATCTACATCATGGACATGTCACATAGGCATGGACATGTCACATGAGGTGCCGGATTGAGAAAGAAACGGTGATGGAGGCTCGTTTTTATCGCATTGGTTCTGTGATCAATTTGCTGCTATTTCAATGGCTGTGCAATGGTTCCATGCTCAATTTCTATCCTGCATGCTAATTTTTTTCTCCTCGTCTTTGTTTAACAATTGTATGCAAATGTGTTTCTTTTTCTTTTCCAAACAAATGCCTAGATACATAGATTCTAGATTTCATGTTTAGTTATGAATTATACATCAAATCCATGCATGCTTGGAGTGCCTTTTTTCATTTTGTCCCGTCGCTTCAAGTCACTGAGAGTAATCTGGGAAGATTCTCTCTCTTATTGGAGTTTTTTTTCCATTTGTACAGTTGTAATTACTAGTATACTGTCGCTGTCGATAGAAAACCGACTGATCAGTCAGGAAGAGGAGGGGGCGCTGAGAGAGGAAGAAGGAGAGGGTTGACGTTGCTCTCTCTCTCTCACAGATGAAGACGGACAGACGAACGGATGGATAAAATTTCTCTATGAGTTATGAGAGAAAATCTTCCGTCAGTCGGTGTTGATAACATGTTGCCCTTATTTCTAATATTATCCGTAAAAGTGAACAGTCTCACATTGGTGTTAGAGATTCCATGCAATTTCTGTTTATTATTGCTCTTGTCAAATAACATGCCTACTCTTCTTTTCAAATTGTGATTTTAGCCAATTTTCAAGTATAGGTGTCTTCTTCTCTTCTTACATACAAAATTCAACTTCTTTCTTCTACACAAAACTCTAACTCTCCTGACCTAAGACCAAATCCCTACTTATCTTTAGATGGAGGCCAGATACAACATTATGTGGCATCTCTACGTAATGATGTCTACTAATAACTCCAATTTACCAACTGGTTAGTGACTCCTAATGAAATCTTTCATCTTTTTCAACATCATCCCTCTACCCAACTCTTTTTCTAATAGGAGATCTCCGTTACTCTACAACTATTATGGATTCAATTTTTGTTAGAATATAAAAATATAACTCTCAACTCAAAAACTTCAGAGTTTAGTGCATGTTAGGGACTTTTAGGTGGTATTAGACCCATGGACCATGAATATAAATATTAAACCCTCAAAAAGTGTGCTTAACTTGTAGAGGGGTGATAGAATATAAATATAAAACTCTCAGCTCTCACCGTAACTTCAGAGTTTTGGTGTAGCGTTAGGGACTCTCAGATTTCTGCTCTTTTTAAATGCCTATCTGTGCTTTAGCTCAGTAGTTCGACGGTTGGTTCAAGATCAACGTGTTTACTGATATATTGTGCATCTATAACTCATTGAGATTGCAGCAAATTTCTTCTGTCATTAATTGAACGGATCATTCTGCAATCTATGCCTTCAAGGGTACGCTGGGCATGAACTTATCTACTTTGTCTGCTGATTCATGGGTATTCTTCCATATGTGAATAAAAATCAAGGATATATACTTATAGGAGATGATATATGTATATTTAAAAACACATACAGTCGTGTTCTCATATCTGAATTTTTGAGGCTTGCCGGTTCTGTCAGAGTAAAAACACTTGTGTTTGTGCCCTCAAATAATGGGATGTGAGGCCTTTCTTTTCATATGCTCGCGCATGTGCATGTTGTGTGGACGGGGGTTATAGTGTTGGGATTTGGGTCGAACAAATAGTCCCACATCGGCTAGACGTGGGGATGGTCTTGGATTTATAAGGATTTGGGCAACTCCACCTAAAAGGCTAGTCTTTTGGGATGAGCCCCGAGTCCTTCAATTGGTATCAGAGCCATGCCCCGAACTTAGTCGTGTGTGTGGTTGATATTCAACGATGTATAGATCCCCCCAATGGCGCAATGGGCGCAAAAATGTGAAGATAGTTGAGCTTGCAGAGAGACTCTTTGTTCGAGGGGGGGATTGTTGGGATTTGGGTCGAACAAATAGTCCCACATCGGCTAGACGTGGGGATGGTCTTGGATTTATAAGGATTTGGGCAACTCCACCTAAAAGGCTAGTCTTTTGGGGTAGTTTAGTAGGCTGAGAGTAGTTTAGTGAAATTTAACTAAAAGAAAGAGAAAATGCTAACTAGTTATGCAAGAATAAGCTTAATAAGAGGTAAACAGATTAAATGCTGACCCTATCGAGAGATAAACAGAGAGAATAAGCACATAAACTGTTAACTAAATGTATATAATGTGCATTTCTTTTTGAGGCAAGACAACTAGAAGGTTGTTTAATTCATTCATAAAAACTTGAAATAGTACAAGACTTACTGGCATGGTAAGGTCAGATTGAAAGTACCTGAGGATGGGGATACACAAAATTTCAGCATTGTGAATGTGTTACATATATAGTATCATTTCACATTAACAATGTTGAACAAACTTTTTTGTATAAATTATTAAAGTGCATTGCATATTCTAATATGGAGCAAAACTGAAAGGTAGTTAGAGTGGATGCTTGAGCAAACACAGCTTAAGCAAGGCCTTGTATGTGTGTTCTCTCTATGCTTATTGACAACTTAAGTTATTTATTTTGACTAACAATCTAATATAACTAATATTTATTCAATATTCTCAATGGATATACATTATGTTTAGAAGTCTCAACTGGCAGATAATGTGTATGACATTGTATGTAGGCTACAGGAATCTAAAACAAATGTATAGTATATCAATCCATGACAATATTTAATCTGCTTAATGTTAACCAGTCACAAGACAATTCTCAAAGCAAAATGTGTGTGCATTGAACTAAACTGTTTTAGTGAACTATTTATGTTATTTACAGATGTATTCTTAAAGCAGAATTGATGTACATTGCATTTGCACCTCATACTACTGAAATATATGTATGTAAATCCATCTAAAACTGAATGTTACAGAATGTGATTTCGTTCATGAAGGTCCTTACTTTGGTAACAAAATGCCTACTTTATATAAGATGCCTTTGAAATGAATTGAGGGACATATTACTGAAAGTGATGTCGACATCCTCATCTCTGTATTGTTCATGTTGTGCAGATATCATGATGGTATGTGGTGCAGTATTGGCTGGATACATTTCATGCCTGATTCAACATGGATCTAGTCCTTTCACCAAAAAGTGGTACATTTACTCATTTCTTATATTATTCTCAATGCTTTCTGTTCACTAAGTCCGTGCCGGATGTACAAGTAAATGAAATTGAAACTCTCTGAAGAGATTCTAGTGCACTTCATTCTAATCTCTTTTCTTATAAAATGTAACCTCTTTTCAAGATTATTTATATGCTCAAAGGAAAAAGTGGAGTCTCAATGAGCTCATTAGTGACTATGTCCGGAAAGAAGAGAGATTGAAATAAGAAAAGACTGAAAGTGCTCACTTAGTTTTCAGGATAACACTTCTAATAAGAAAAGAAAGAGTATAACTAAAGAGAGGAATATAAACACCACCACAATTACTGATCTTAAGTGGCAAAAGTGCAGAAGAAAAAGCTTAAGGTCATTACATGTTTTTTCTGTAATAAAGTAGGTCACCTCAAGGAGGATTGCATAAAGTATCAGAAATAGATAATTAAGAAGCGTATATTTCATATATTATATTTGTTCTGAAATTAATTTAGGTTTAGTGCCACTTCATACATGGTGGATAGATAATTCACATAAGCGATTCAATGCGGAACTTCTAAACCCAAAGGAGCCCAGCCCAGCTGAGCGATATGTATACATGGGTGATAGAAATAAAGTTGCAGTTGAAGCTGTTGGAGTTTGTAGGGTTAGATTAGATTCTAATTTTTTATTTTAGACTTGGATGAGACTTTATATGTACCGTCTTTTTAGGCGGAATCATATTTTTATTTCATTGTTAGACAGATATAATTTTACTGTCACTTGTAATGAAATTGTTAGTCTATTTTTTTTAAATCTAAAGTTGTTGGTACTAGAATTCTGATTGATGGTTATATAAATTGAAACTTCATACTTCATATGTCGAATTTATATGTAAATAGCCTAGGCATTAAGCGAATATTAATTAAAGAAACATTAGGAAGTTTGGTGCTAGACGGAGTACAGGTGTCTTGGATTTGGTGTATATAGACATTTGTGGTCCATTCTCGACAGCTTCTTGGAATGGTCACAAATATTTTATCACTTTTACAGATGATTACTCTCGTTATGGGTACTTATACTTGTTATATAAGAAATCCCAATCACTGGACATGTTTAAAATTTTTAAAACTGAAGTTGAAAATTAACAGAATTGAAAGATTAAAACCGTTAGATCTAACCGTGGTGGTGAGTACTATGTCAGATATGACAGATCATGTAGATGTCCACGATTTTTGCCAATTTTCTGAAAGAGTGTGGTATGTAGCCCAGTACACTGTGCCAAGGATCTGGTCAGAATGGTGTTGCTAAGGGATGAAATCGCACTATTCTACCAGAGTCATTATAGAATAAAGCTTTAAAGACGGTTGTTTACATCCTTAATAGAGTACATAGTAAAACAGTAAGTAAAACCCATATGAGTTATAGAATGAAAAATCTTCCAGTATTAGCCATTTACATATATGGGTTGTCTAGTGGAAGCTCGGTCATATATACCATATGAGAAGAAGCTGGACTCAAGCACAGTTAGTTGTTTATTCGTAGGATATTTTTAGAGGTATAGAGGCTTTAGGTTTTACTGTTCCTTCATTAAGAACATAAAGACAGATAATATTAAATTTGTTTTGAGGATATTCAGAATAATAGGAGTCAACTATATAAGAATTTTACATTTGAGGAAGAACATATTATTATAGCCATGACAACTGTTCCAAATGATGAAGTAGTTTTCTACTTTAGAATGGAAATATAGTTGTACCCTTCAAAGATACTGATACAGTTCATCCTGAAGTAGTTCCTACTGATGAGGTAGAACTAGAAAATTCTCAACCTCAAATGCCAAGGAGATATCAGCCATTACAAATGACTATATAGTTTATCTCCAAGAGTATGAGTTTGATATGAGGCAAGAGGATGACCCCCACATCCTTAAATGAGGCCAAACTCATCATTCACTCCACTAAGTGGTCAAATGCCATGAAAGATGAGTTAAAATCCATGAAGGACAATGATGTTTGAAATTTAGTAGAGTTGCCTAAAAGAAAGAAACCGAATGGTTGTAAATGAGTGTTCAAAACCAAGCGAGATTCGAAAGGCAATGTCAAAAGGTATAAGTCACGTCTTGTCGCAAAGGGATTCGCTCAAACAGAGGGCATTGACTATTAGGAGACTTTCTCCCTATTTTTCTTGAAGAATTCTTTTCGAATTATCATGACACTGGCGGCTCACTTCGACTTAGAGTAACATCAAATGGATGTTAAGATTGTCTTCTTTAATAGTAGCATTGAGGAAAAAAATATGTATGGTAAACCAGAAAGTTTTAAAGCGAAAGATTCATAATATTTGGTTTGCAAATTAAAGAAATCCATTTATGATCTAAAGCAAGCATCCCGTCAATGATATTTGAAATTTGATCAAGTAATATTCGATTTTAGTTTTAAGGAGAATGT
Source organism: Agave tequilana (assembly GCA_038442645.1). Classification (NCBI taxonomy): domain Eukaryota; kingdom Viridiplantae; phylum Streptophyta; class Magnoliopsida; order Asparagales; family Asparagaceae; genus Agave; species Agave tequilana. The sequence goes on along the minus strand of JAVJIF010011870.1, from coordinate 22,235 downwards.
AAATATTCAATACGTTTACCATAAATTTAAAGAGAGTGGACTTATATTTTTTATGCTATATGTGGATGACATTTTACTAGTAAGTAACGATATGATTTTTTCTACTTGAGATCAAAAGTTTTCTCTTAAAGAATTTTGAGATGAAAGATCTCGGAGATGTTTCTTATGTGATACGCATCTAGATTCAACGTGACAGAACACGTGAATATTAGATTTATCACAAAAGACCTATATCGATAAGGTGCTAGATAGATATGGCATGAAGAATTGCTCTAAGGGAGATAAATTGAGTCTAATCTAATGTCCCAAGGACAACCTATAGAAAAAGTAAATGAAAGACATTCCATATGCATCGATAGTTGAGAGTCTGATGTATGCTCAAGTTTGTACCCGTCCAGACATAGCATATACCGTTGAGAAACTTGGCAGATACTTGATCAATACTAGAATAGATCACTGAAAGACTGCCAAGAAGGTAACGCGATATCTACAGAATACTACATAAAATCTGATCAGTTGCAGCTGATCGGATACACAGATTCAGATTATGCTCGATGTATCGACAATAAGAAGTCTATTTCAAGTTACATTTTCCTAATTACAAGAAGATGTTAGATTTAGTCGAGATGTCATTACAACTACACTGAGACAATAAGAGCTGTAGAGCTCTACTACAATAATGACAAGAGTTCTGTAAAGTCGAAGTATATCGACGTCAAGTTCTTGTCATCAAGAATAAAGTTCAGAATCACATTATATGTTGATAGTATTAGTACTATTTTTAACATTATAGATTCACTCATTAAAGGACTCTCATCTAAAGTCTTCTTAGAGTATATTACTCATATAGGGATGGTTAGTCATGATGATATTCTGGTTTAGTGGGAGTGGATAATTTTATGTAACAAACATTATTTTTAAGTGTACTTTATGTATATTTGTTGATTCTGAAAAATAAAGTTATAATTGCTTTTCCTATAGTCTACTTTTACGCGTTTGAGTTTATTGAATTAGTAGTTAGACTCGTTAAAGTCATACAATTAGACTCGTTGAAGTCATAAGGGTAGACTCGGTGGAGTCATAAAGTGGAAACTAGTTGGAATCGTATCTTATTTGATTAGAGGACATGTCACATGTCCACATTTGATCTATGTCATTAAGGATTCTTAAACTTGTGATGTAAAAGGTCCTACCTCGATTATACAGAAGGTAACGATCACCATGTTCAATGGCAGGACACGTAATAGACCAGATTGTTTTGAAACATAGTTTATTGACTGTTAAAGTTTTTGGTACCATATAGTTATGTATAACATCCTTCCAGTATGACTTGTTTGGCCCAAGTAGGAGATTATTAGACTTATTTGTAGAGGGTCTAAATTAATTTGGGTATACACAAGTCTAATTGGATTTATACACTTGTCTGTATAAGTCTATGTTGTTGGACCCAATAAAGAATTGATCAAACTTAATGATTTGGGTTTAGACATGTTTCATTTACACTTAGCCGTGAGCGTATTTAAATTAAGTCGTGGGACTCATCTACTGTAACTCCCTGATCCTTGATATACGTATCACAGTATTATTGCTCGATACGGTGTACAAAATAGATTTGACCTTCCTGATAGTCAGATTGAGCCGATTTCAGTTTTAGATATTATTTTCTAATATTTTAGATTTCTTTGAAATTTTTCTAGTTATTTGAAAATTTTCCGTAATCGGTGTCGACCGATGCTAATAATCGGCTCTACTATTTTTAAATCACAAATGGAGTTGAGTTTCTTGAATCTGCTTCCACCATATCTTAGAATCGTATTATTTGTGTTATGATATTTTTGAAAATTTTCTGAATTATGAAAAATCCAGCCAAACCGGTGTCGCCCAGTACCAGCGAAACCTTCTAGGATTTTTAATTTACAAACTAAATTGTATTTCTTCACATTGATTACATATTATTTATTTTGATAATATTCTCTTACAAAAATATCATGCATATTCTTATTACAAGACATGACTTCTCCGGTAGTTAAGTTATTTATTAACATTTATAGTGATTTACCCATATCCACAATTTATTAACTAAAGTAATCACTCATTTATAAGCCTGAATAAATATAATTTTAAAATGAAAACACTCACTAACTGGCCATGGGAAGGTAGCTCTCTTTCCCACGATCGCAACGGTTCCAGTATCGTCCAGATCGGACTCGGATGCTTCAGATATCACCTGAACACTAAAATCATATAAAATAGGTTAATTATGTAATTAAAAGGTCTAAAGTGTAATTATTAGAAATTGCAAGGGATTGATATGTAAAATTACCTTTACTGGGTTTGGATGCGCGTTTGGATGGCAAACGGGTTGGGTTTAGATCCAATAACCCATACCTAAATATTTAAGTAATTGGTTATAGGGTAATGGGTTGATAATGGATTCGGGTTTGGGTTCAGGTCCACAACCCATTATGGGTTGTGAACCTATAACAACAGCAGCGGCAGCAGCACCGCTGCTGCGTGCGGGTCCACGGCGAAGGCCGGCCAGGGCTCCGCCTGGCCAGCGGTCACGCTTAGACGAAGAGAGAGGGAAAAAGAAAGAATTAAATAAAAAAAAAAGGAAAGAAGAAGAAGAAAACAGAGGAAAATAGAAGGGAAGGCAACATAGGAAAAAGAAGAAAAAGGAGAAGAAGAGAAGAAGAAGGAGAAGAAGAATAAGGGAAGAAGGGTGGCGCTGTTGGCGCCTCGCCTGCCTCCTTCATCTCGATGAGAAGAGTTAGAGAGAGAGGGGGGAGGAGAGTTATGTTTGGGGGGGGGGGGGGGGCGAGAGAGAGAGAGAGAGAGAGAGAGAGAGAGAGAGAGTGTGTGGTGTGTGAGAGAGAGAGAGAGAGAGAGAATCGACGAAATAGGAGATAAAAAGGAGAGTGTCAGTTGGCTGAGGCGGTGAGAAGGCTAGAGAAAGTTGGAGAAAAAGGGGAAAGAAAAAGAAAGATTAGTTAAAGTCTTTAGTTCCTTATTTTTTCATATTTCTATATCTATCATGATCAATGACCCCTTTTGCAGATATTCTTGTACTTATTTCGGGCTGGAATTGTAAATATTGTATTTATTTCATGTACTGCGGCTTAGCGTACGTACGTAAGGGTATCTCCACCCTGTGTATGTACGTCGTCATAACGTCCCCGTACCTGTGAGATCGGGGCGCTACATCTATACTTGTAAAACTCATGTTATCAATCAAGGATTTAGATCTATGATGAGTTGAACTAAGATTCCTTGATGTTATATACCATGGGTAGGATTCCCTTTCCACCACCAACCAATCATCATCACTTAATCTCTCTTAGAGGCCTCTCATCTCCTTTACGTATCAAGAAAAGAACTTGGTGGCGGGAGAGAATAATCCTTTCCCTCAACTCCAAAGTCTTCGAGATTGTGCAACCTTCGGCATCCCTTTCGTAATGGAATCAGGTTTGTCTAAACCCTCATTCCCTTTGATCTTGATAACGAGGCTTTTAGTTTGTGCATGGATGTTGTATGAAATAATTATTAGATCCAATATAATTTTCCTATTGTTTTGATCTTCTTACCGACATTGGCAGTTCTTGAAATGCAATGAATATATCTATCTGGAATTATGATCCTAGTTCTTCTCTTATAAAGGTTCCATAATTTTTTATATCAATAAATGATTTTATACATAAAAAATTGATGATATGATTCTAATAAAAATTGATGCATGCGCCCCCACCTTTTATTTTCTACTACCATTCCTTTAAAAACATTATTTTTTTAAAATAAAAATGCAAAGATTTCTCTAAGAAAAAAAAAGTAAACATGATGCATAAATGATATTTGTAACTTAAACTTTTCGTGGGACTTATATGAAAAAACGATTTTTATGAGGTATATATGCAAAAGTTAAGGTTGTAAGGGTATATATGAAAAGGTTTTTTTGTCATATAAAAATATTAACAAAATCTTAACGTTGGTTAACTGAAGGGGTACCGAAGCAAGTTTTGTGATTTTTGAAGGGTAATCATGCAAATAAAGTTTTTGGAAGGGTAACTAAGAAAAAAGTAAGATTTCGTCTCTATTGAATCAAGACCGCATGAGAATTTGAAATCTAATATATTCACAATTTGAATAATAATTAGAGTAAAAAATTGAAGAAAAAATTTCGATTTTTCGCTTGACTAATTGTAGAATATTAAAAATTTTGGAGTAACAATTGAAAAGAACACTGAGGTACTAGAAGAAGGTGGAGTTCTAGGGTGTTTGTTTGAAGGAAGTGGGCGGAAGTAAGGAAATGGGGAAGTATAATTGATCACTTCCCTATCTATCCAAATACCGGAAAAGGAAAATAAGAAAACCCCTTTTCCTTTTCTATTTTCTCTTTACACAACCATTTCCTCACTTCTATAGTGCTACAGTTAATTTTGTTGTCATGTAAATCTCATTTGTAATAAGTTGTAGCACAAAACAGTTAATTTTTTTATCATGTAAATTTCACTTGCATTCTAATTACAGTCCATTTTTTATTTTGCTTAATTAATTTTTATTTTAATATTATTTTGCGGTCAACTTTGTGGTCAACTTTTCCATTTCCACTTCCACATTATCATCCAAACACCGGAAGAGATATAAATTTTCCAAACTACACTTCCCAACAACATCCAAACACCGGAAAACTTACTAACCAATTCTCAAGTTCCAAAGGGAACTATTATCACTTCCTTACTTCCTCACTTCCACCCTTAACCAAACAGGTAAGTGTCAGTTTTCTTTATTGCAGCATATTGAAAGAATAAGAGTCAAATGTAGGAGTAGTTTGTGCGTATCTTCTCTTATACTTTTATTTTGCGATATTCAAAAGAATTAGGGGTGATATTTTTTTTTTTTAAAGCTCAGAGTGTAAAAAAAGAGTAGAATTTGGTTAAATTTTCTTTTTAATTTTTGATTGCATAAGAGTACTCTCTAATTGAGATTCTTTTTTTTCTCAATTATGAGTTCGTTTGACATGGAAATCCATTTTAATTGGGATTCTTTTTATCAATCAACAATAAGCAATTATTTTTTTAAAATTTTGTTTGCATAAGAGTACTTATTTAGGATTCTTCTTTTATCGATCAAGAGTTTGTTTGAATTAGGAATCCTTTTTAATTAAGATTTTTCAGTTGCTACTCAAAATTTAGAAATTATGAGTCTACTAAAAAAACCAATCCAATAATGATTTGGAATTATTTTACTTGGGATTTTTTTTCTTAACTAAGAGTGAGGATTCATTTAATAACCTAATAGTTTAAATTCACTAATGGAGGAAACCCTATTAGTGCCTTTATAAGTATTGTAGAAGACATAGATATAAATGTAGATAAATATGAATAAGAGATGGTGTGTGTGTGTATGTATGTGTGTGTATGTATGTATGTATGTATAGATAAATATGAATAATAGATAGTGCGCGCGCGCGTGTGTGTATGTATGTATGTGTGTGTGTATATATGTATGAATGTATGTATGTATGTGTATGTATGTGTGTGTGTACACAAACACACACACACACACAAGGCCCTGCCTTCATCTTAATTTGAAAAGGTGTATCATTCCATAAACTTTGGAAATACAATGCTTTTTATAAATGTTAGTTAGATTTTAGAAATTGAAATAATTTTGTGTGCCCAAAACCAAATGAGAAGAGAATTATTGTACCACTGCAATGTGAAAACCACCAGAAAGAAATCAACTCATGCGGCCTGCCTCTTACAATGCTGATAAAAAGGAAGAGGATATTGCCACCCCAAGAAATGGGAAAGGCACCTCACAAATATTTACAAATGTGTCATTATTTTTTTAACAATTTTATCCTTGGTGAAAACTCTAAAATGCCCTTCCTCTTCCTCCGGCTGCCCTCCTTCTTCTCCGCTGATGCCAGCCTCCCCTCCCCGGCGCTCCCCCTCCTCATCCCCTCCGACCTCTTCGGCCTCCCTCTCCTCCTTCCCCCACTGATCTTTCCCTCCCAGCGCTCCCCGCCCGCCCTCCACCCTCGAACCCCTCCTCGGGTCTGTTTGGTTGTCGTAACTGGCTGTAATTCGTAGTTGTAATTGGTAAAGTATTTTACAATTGTAAATGAGTTACATGTATGTAAATTTTACGGCGTTTGGTTGGTAATAAAAATTGTAAAGTGGAAAAGTGTATTGTACTTTACGGTGTTTGGTTGTCGTAATGTATAAGTATTAAGTGAAAAAGTTGACGACAAAATTAACTATTTGGTGATTTTAAAAGTTTTAATACTGCAAATAAATATTAAAAAAGTTAAATATTAAAAAATTTTAATATTAATATAAAAACATTACAAATTTGTATGACCACAAAATTAACTGTAACTGAGCTGTAAGTGAGTGGTAACTGGGTTGCAGGTGAGTGTTAGTTGAGTTACGTAAGTCTTTTACGAATTACGGTCCAAACAAACGCCGTAGTTGTAACTGGGTAGTAAGTCATTTACGAATTACGGAGTTTTACGTGAAACAAACGGCCCCCTCTATGGCCCCCATTTTAGGATTTGTGATTAGAATACGTCGTGAAGGTAGAGAAAACTTTAGAGATCAAAGAATAGACGTGCACAAGGAGCTGTGCACAGTACTAGTCGACTAATACGGGGTATAGTCGACTAATCACATGGCCTCGTCGACTAATCACATGGTCCAGTCGACTAATACTTTGTATAGTCGGTGTAACGCCCCGATCCCGCAGGTACGGGGACGTTATGGCGACGTACATACGCAAGGCGGAAAACCCTACGTACGTACGCTAAGCCTCAGTACAGTAAATAACCTCCATCAATAACTAAGTTCCAGCATGAAATAAATACAAGAATACCTGCAGAAAGAAGTCAGCGATCATAACAGATATGAAAAATAGGAAAAAATAAGATAACGGAAATAAATTACTAAGATACCTAGGAATAGTCCCGATGAGGAATCTCTGATGTGACTCCAAGGTACTCTCGGATACTACGGTACGCGGATCTCCAATCTGGGCACGCAAACCCAGGGTCGTCAGAAAGCGACCTAGTGAGTGGTAAAATGAAGGAGGAGGTAGTAATATATACAATAGTAATACAAGCACGATACATATATATAATACATGATGTTGTACTAGTGATACCATATAATAAATATAGAATAAGCAGTAGAAAAATATAATTGTGTCATCTTTTAATACTATCACTCCCTAACCGTTTATCATCAGGTCATGTCTCTAATCGTATCCAGTTTATATAATATAAAATGTTATCTAGTGGTGAGTGAGAGAGAAGTGAACATGCTAGTGGCGACGTGATAAACGTGTACAGGCAGATGGGCCTATGCAGTGTAATCACTCTACGGTGTGGTGTATATACAGTAGTGATGTCTGCTCTATAGAAAGCATCATATATGCAATGCAGAATATGAGTCGTATGCCATGCAATGCAGAACATGCGTCATATGCCATCACAGACAGTATAACATATGCCAGGTAAAGTAACAAGTATACATGTAACATGATATCGGATACAGTAGCATGAACAATAACAAGATAGCATACATGTACCAGGCATGATTTATACAATAGTAGCAATCAGTAGCGCCTGCTATTTTAATTACTCTCTTCCAGTGTCCCATACCACTGGCAGTTCATACTGGAGCCCGCACTCCAGTCGAACCCATCCGGACATGGCCTACGGGTACCATTATCCAAACGAGAGAGTAACCGAATAACAAGTGTTCCCGGCGTCACTATTGTGTATACTGTTTTATTATGTTAATTGGAAACCCATGGTCGAGGAGTTCTTATCGGGTAGGTGTATCCCGTGCATACCCGGGATCACGGCCTTTATCAAACCCCTGGCTGCTAAGACCAGAGCCCTCCGCTAAGAGGGGAACAATAATCAAGTAACAATAGCTCATGGAGCAATTGGTAGGTAGCACTACCATCCCCTGCAGTGGGAGAACAATATGGATCCAGTACATCACCCGATAAGATCTAATCAACCGTCAAGTCTCCCCATACCCAAGTTAGCTTTATGATCTGATATGTCAAGTATACACTGTAACAAGAACACATACAGTATATGATACGGGTAACATGAATAACTGGACCAGAGTTCTGTTAATAGCATCGAACAATATAACGAGAACGGGAACAATATAACGGGAACAATATATCGGGAAACGGGAACAATAGATGTGAGATTCCCACATATTGCATAGCAACAGCTCTCATGTCCAGTAACGGGGATATCCATATCAGTACAGGAAACAATCATATAACCTGAATACGGTAACATGGCACAATCATACATGTAATATGAATGGGAATCCATATGACAAGAGTAAAGAAACTATATATGCATGTGTAACAGTGATATGTGAACCTGAGATGTGTGTCGAGTACCTGTGTAATGCTGAGAACAATAAGAGGAAATGCAGTACGCCATGCAGTGGAATATCCGTGTATCTGTGGATTACCTATGTGGAGCAAGAATTCGTATAACATATATGTGTATCACTAGTACATGTATGCACAGTGGTCAGTGTATCAGATACTACTATGTCCATTGACCTACAGGACTTATATAGTGATGATATCAGTGCGTGAAATAAGGGTGTCTAGCATGCATGTCTCGTAACAGAGTAGTGTCACCGAGTATTGTGGATCAGTTTACATGTGACTATCGTTCTCTAACTGTGATCCAATACATGACATACCAGTGGTCATGAAGATGGTGACACAGTGGCCTGTGTATCCGTGGCTGTGCAGGTATGATGACCGTGGCCGAGTTGTCGATGTTCGTATGTATTATTATTATTATTACCTCATATGAAATCAGGGATTACCTAACAATCCTCGAAGTTATTCCTAGTACAATGACTGTCCTATCATGTCCAGTAAATTATAATAATTACCGCATTTTTATCCATAATCAAGATATATCAATCAATGTCACTAAACATGATAAAATAGAATATAAAAGAAAAACACTCACAAACTAGTCATGAGGAGGTAGCTCTCTTTCCCACGATCGCAACGGATCCAGAATCGTCCAAATCGGAGTCCGGATGCTCCCGATATCGCCCGCATATGAAAATGAAGAAAATGGGGTTAAATATGTAATAAAATTATTGAAATGCAAATAAGAAATAATAACAGGGGGTTTTCTGTAAACTTACCTTTAATGGGTTTGGATGCGGTTTTGGGTTCAGAATGGGTCGGGTCCAGAACCACAACCCATAACTTAACTTAATAGGTACGGGTTACGGGTTAGCGGGTCGGGTTTAATAACCCAACCCTTAGGCTATTGGGTTTAATGGGTAAAAGAGGGTTTGGGTTTTGGGGTTTGGGTTCACGACCCGTTAAGGGGTGTGAACCCATCAAAGGAACAAGGGCGGCAGCAGCAGCAGGAGGCTGCTGTTGCGCGCGCACTGTGGCCGGCCAGTCCAGCTGGCCGGCGGCAGGGGGGCCCCGCCGGCAGCGGTCCCGGCCGCCGGCGGCGGCGGAGGTAGTGAGAGAGAGGGTGGATGAGAGATAGAGAGTGTGAGGGTGAGGGAGAGAGGTTTACAGACAAGGGGAGAAATAGAAGAAGATGAAGAAGAGGAGGAGGAGAAACAGGGGGCGGCGGCGGTGGCTGGGGCGCGGCCTGGGGGTCGCGGCCGGCGGCGGCGACCGGCGGCGATGGGCGGCGCCTGCGCGGCGCGTGGCCGGGGTGGCCTGGCTGCGGGCATGGGTCAGGCCACCCGCTGCCTACAGTGAGAGGGGGAAAAAGAGAGGGAGAGGTTTTTAGAGAGAGAGGAGAGAGAGAGAGAGAGAGAGAGAGAGAGAGAGAGAGAGAGAGAGATTTAAAGAGGGGACCTATGGCGGTGGAAGGAAGTCGCTGGAAGAGGAGAAATCCAGAGAGAGAAGAAGGGGAAAGAAAAAGAAAGAAAAAGAAAGGGTTTAAATAATTAAATTAATATTATTTAATGTGGTCCAAAATTTGACTAGTCCCGAACGGTGCCTAAAAATTACAGAAAATAGAGAATAATATATTGAGACGTAAGATGAAAACGGTTTGTAGAAACTCAATCCGGTTTGCACATTAAAATCCCGGAAGATGACGCTGGTACGGGACGACACCGGTTGGGCCGGATTTTCGATAAATTCAGAAAAATTCTCAAAAATACCCAAACGTAGCTCATGTGATTCTAAGACATATGGTGAAAGCGGATTCTCAAAATCCAACTCCGTTTGTGAAATAAAAATCATAAAGCCTATTATCGGTATCGGTCGACACCAACTACGGAGATTTTTCAAAATAAGCCAGAAAAATTCAGAAAATCCTGAAAAATCTCAAATATTAGAAAATGATTTTTGAAACTGAAATCAGCTCAATCGGACTACCACGGAAGTCAAATCAATTTTGTACGTCGTATCGCGTACCGATACGGTGATTCGTACACCAGGGAGCAGGGGTTACATTTCTCCCTACCTTACAAAAAATTGCGTCCTCGCATTTTCATTCAGGTGTGAGAATAATATTTTCAACCCCAAAGCCGAAATGTTACGGGTCCACGACACTTCCGCTGCGCACTCTGATATCTCTAAGGAACTCGGGATGGAAAAGTATTGTAGTGAACTCATCCTAACGGATTGGAAGCAAGACAATGCAAGGAAAGCGAAAAGGACATCGGATGTTCTGGGGACAACAGAAAGGAAGGAAGGAATACAAACGAGTCACGGAATGAATTGTCAAGGTCATGGTATTCTTGTACTCGTTGCTGGAATTCCCAAATTCAGATACAGATCAATTAATCTGAACCTGATTGTACTGTTGGTAAGAGCTCAAGGATTGACCTAGGTGGTTACCCACACCAGGTGTGAACCTAGGCTCTGATACCACTATGTAACGCCCCGATCCGTAGGTACGGGGACGTTATGGCGACGTACATACGCAAGGCGGAAAACCCTGCGTACGTACGCTAAGCCTCAGTACAGTAAATAACCTCCATCAATAACTAAGTTCCAGCATGAAATAAATACAAGAATACCTGCAGAAAGAAGTCAGCGATCATAACAGATATGAAAAATAGGAAAAAATAAGATAACGGAATAAATTACTAAGATACCTAGGAATAGTCCCGATGAGGAATCTCTGATGTGACTCCAAGGTACTCTCGGATACTACGGTACGCGGATCTCCAATCTGGGCACGCAAACCCAGGGTCGTCAGAAAGCGACCTAGTGAGTGGTAAAATGAAGGAGGAGGTAGTAATATATACAATAGTAATACAAGCACGATACATATATATAATACATGATGTTGTACTAGTGATACCATATAATAAATATAGAATAAGCAGTAGAAAAATATAATTGTGTCATCTTTTAATACTATCACTCCCTAACCGTTTATCATCAGGTCATGTCTCTAATCGTATCCAGTTTATATAATATAAAATGTTATCTAGTGGTGACGTGAGAGAAGTGAACATGCTAGTGGCGACGTGATAAACGTGTACAGGCAGATGGGCCTATGCAGTGTAATCACTCTACGGTGTGGTGTATATACAGTAGTGATGTCTGCTCTATAGAAAGCATCATATATGCAATGCAGAATATGAGTCGTATGCCATGCAATGCAGAACATGCGTCATATGCCATCACAGACAGTATAACATATGCCAGGTAAAGTAACAAGTACATGTAACATGATATCGGATACAGTAGCATGAACAATAACAAGATAGCATACATGTACCAGGCATGATTTATACAATAGTAGCAATCAGTAGCGCCTGCTATTTTAATTACTCTCTTCCAGTGTCTCATACCACTGGCAGTTCATACTGGAGCCCGCACTCCAGTCGAACCCATCCGGACATGGCCTACGGGTACCATTATCCAAACGAGAGAGTAACCGAATAACAAGTGTTCCCGACGTCACTATTGTGTATACTGTTTTATTATGTTAATTGGAAACCCATGGTCGAGGAGTTCTTATCGGGTAGGTGTATCCCGTGCATACCCGGGATCACGGCCTTTATCAAACCCTGGCTGCTAAGACCAGAGCCCTCCGCTAAGAGGGGAACAATAATCAAGTAACAATAGCTCATAGAGCAATTGGTAGGTAGCACTACCATCCCCTGCAGTGGAGAACAATATGGATCCAGTACATCACCCGATAAGATCTAATCAACCGTCAAGTCTCCCCCATACCCAAGTTAGCTTTATGATCTGATATGTCAAGTATACACTGTAACAAGAACACATACAGTACATGATACGGGTAACATGAATAACTGGACCAGAGTTCTGTTAATAGCATCGAACAATATAACGAGAAACGGGAACAATATAACGGGAACAATATATCGGGAAACGGGAACAATAGATGTGAGATTCCCACATATTGCATATCAACAGCTCTCATGTCCAGTAACGGGGATATCCATATCAGTACAGGAAACAATCATATAACCTGAATAAAGTAACATGGCACAATCATACATGTAATATGAATGGGAATCCATATGACAAGAGTAAAGAAACTATATATGCATGTGTAACAGTGATATGTGAACCTGAGATGTGTGTCGAGTACCTGTGTAATGCTGAGAACAATAAGAGGAAATGCAGTACGCCATGCAGTGGAATATCCGTGTATCTGTGGATTACCTATGTGGAGCAAGAATTCGTATAACATATATGTGTATCACTAGTACATGTATGCACAGTGGTCAGTGTATCAGATACTACTATGTCCATTGACCTACAGGACTTATATAGTGATGATATCAGTGCGTGAAATAAGGGTGTCTAGCATGCATGTCTCGTAACAGAGTATAGTGTCACCGAGTATTGTGGATCAGTTTACATGTGACTATCGTTCTCTAACTGTGATCCAATACATGACATACCAGTGGTCATGAAGATGGTGACACAGTGGCCTTTGTATCCGTGGCTGTGCAGGTATGATGACCGTGTCCGAGTTGTCGATGTCCGTATGTATTATAATTATTATTACCTCATATGAAATCAGGGATTACCTAACAATCCTCGAAGTTATTCCTAGTACAATGACTGTCCTATCATGTCCAGTAAATTATTAATAATTACCGTTTTTATCCATAATCAAGATATATCAATCAATGTCACTAAACATGATAAAATAGAATTTATAAAAGAAAAACACTCACAAACTAGTCATGAGGAGGTAACTCTCTTTCCACGATCGCAACGGATCCAGAATCGTCCAAATCGGAGTCCGGATGCTCCCGATATCGCCCGCATATGAAAATGAAGAAAATGGGGTTAAATATGTAATAAAATTATTGAAATGCAAATAAGAAATAATAACAGGGGGTTTTCTGTAAACTTACCTTTAATGGGTTTGGATGCGGTTTTGGGTTCAGAATGGGTCGGGTCCAGAACCACAACCCATAACTTAACTTAATAGGTACGGGTTACGGGTTAGCGGGTCGGGTTTAATAACCCAACCCCTTAGGCTATTGGGTTTAATGGGTAAAAGAGGGTTTGGGTTTTGGGGTTTGGGTTCACGACCCGTTAAGGGGTGTGAACCCATCAAAGGAACAAGGGGCGGCAGCAGCAGCAGGGAGGCTGCTGCTGCGCGCGCACTATGGCCGGCCAGTCCAGCTGGCCGGCGGCAGGGGGGCCCCGCCGGCGGCGGTCCCGGCCGGCGGCGGCGGCGGAGGTAGTAAGAGAGAGGGTGGATGAGAGATAGAGAGTGTGAGGGTGAGGGAGAGAGGTTTACAAACAAGGGAGAAATAGAAGAAGATGAAGAAGAGGAGGAGGAGAAACAGGGGGGCGGCGGCACAGTGGCCTGTGTATCCGTGGCTGTGCAGGTATGATGACCGTGTCCGAGTTGTCGATGTCCGTATGTATTATTATTATTATTACCTCATATGAAATCAGGGATTACCTAACAATCCTCGAAGTTATTCCTAGTACAATGACTGTCCTATCATGTCCAGTAAATTATTAATAATTACCGCATTTTTATCCATAATCAAGATATATCAATCAATGTCACTAAACATGATAAAATAGAATTTATAAAAGAAAAACACTCACAAACTAGTCATGAGGAGGTAGCTCTCTTTCCTACGATCGCAACGGATCCAGAATCGTCCAAATCGGAGTCCGGATGCTCCCGATATCGCCCGCATATGAAAATGAAGAAAATGGGGTTAAATATGTAATAAATTATTGAAATGCAAATAAGAAATAATAACAGGGGGTTTTCTGTAAACTTACCTTTAATGGGTTTGGATGCGGTTTTGGGTTCAGAATGGGTCGGGTCCAGAACCACAACCCATAACTTAACTTAATAGGTACGGGTTACGGGTTAGCGGGTCGGGTTTAATAACCCAACCCCTTAGGCTATTGGGTTTAATGGGTAAAAGAGGGTTTGGGTTTTGGGGTTTGGGTTCACGACCCGTTAAGGGGTGTGAACCCATCAAAGGAACAAGGGCGGCAGCAGCAGCAGGGAGGCTGCTGCTGCTGCGCGCGCACTGTGGCCGGCCAGTCCAGCTGGCCGGCGGCAGGGGGGCCCCGCCGGCGGCGGTCCCGGCCGCCGGCGGCGGCGGAGGTAGTGAGAGAGAGGGTGGATGAGAGATAGAGAGTGTGAGGGTGAGGGAGAGAGGTTTACAGACAAGGGGAGAAATAGAAGAAGATGAGAGAGGAGGAGGAGAAACAGGGGGCGGCGGCGGTGGCTGGGGCGCGGCCTGGGGGTCGCGGCCGGCGGCGGCGGCCGGCGGCGATGGGCGGCGCCTGCGCGGCGCGTGGCCGGGGTGGCCTGGCTGCGGGCATGGGTCAGGCCACCCGCTGGCCTACAGTGAGAGGGGGAAAAAGAGAGGGAGAGTGTTTTAGAGAGAGAGAAGAGAGAGAGAGAGAGAGAGAGAGAGAGATTTAAAGAGGGGACCTATGGCGGTGGAAGGAAGTCGCTGGAAGAGGAGAAATCCAGAGAAGAGAAGAAGGGGAAAGAAAAAGAAAGAAAAAGAAAAGGGTTTAAAATAATTAAATTAATATTATTTAATGTGGTCCAAAATTTGACTAGTCCCGAACGGTGCCTAAAAATTACAGAAAATAGAGAATAATATATTGAGACGTAAGATGAAGACGGTTTGTAGAAACTCAATCCGGTTTGCACATTAAAAATCCCGGAAGATGACGCTGGTACGGGACGACACCGGTTGGGCCGGATTTTCGATAAATTCAGAAAAATTCTCAAAAATACCCAAACGTAGCTCATGTGATTTTAAGACATATGGTGAAAGCGGATTCTCAAAATCCAACTCCGTTTGTGAAATAAAAATCATAAAGCCTATTATCGGTATCGGTCGACACCGACTACGGAGATTTTTCAAAATAAGCCAGAAAAATTCCAGAAAATCCTGAAAAATCTCAAATATTAGAAAATGATTTTTGAAACTGAAATCAGCTCAATCGGACTACCACGGAAGTCAAATCAATTTTGTACGTCGTATCGCGTACCGATACGGTGATACGTACACCGGGGAGCAGGGGTTACAGTCGGCAAGACAAAGAGTTGGGGTTCCAAATCTTGTCAGAGTAGTCAACTAGTATTTGGGCCTAGTAAACTAATACATGGTATTGTCGACTAGTACCCTGGCCTAGTCGACTAATATCGGATCTGGCAGTTTTTTCTGGACCTGTTTTCAAATTCGAGTTGCATTCGGGTTTCTTTATTCTGTGGCAGTGATTGTTCATATTGATGAAATTTGTTTAGGACTAGGAGAGTTCTATGGTCTATAAATAACCCCTTGGGAGTGACCTTCAATGTATTCCAATGAATTTGTAATTTCTAAAGGTGTAATTCATCTAGGGAGAAATTCGTGAGAGAAACTTAGCCGCAAGGGTTCGCTGTTCTTGACGGCCATCAAGAACTTATAATCTTCTCATCGTGAGGTGTAAGTAATTCTTACAAAGTTTTAATAAAGTTTATCTCTTCTCCTGTGGACGTACACATGATCTATTTGATCGGTGGAACCACATTGTATTGTGTGTTGGCTTTCTATCTACTTTGAAATATCTTTTTCTTCTCTTCTTTACGTTGCCTTAGTAGATCTTGTGATTTGTTTCCGCTGCGTCGCCCAATTGATCCATTCGTAGGGTCGTCCCTCTGAATTTACAACAATTGGTATCAAAGTAAGGTCAACTTGAAGATGTCTGCGATCAAGTTCGATATTCATAAGTTCAATGATGTCATCAATTTTAGCAGGTGACAAATTAGGATGAACGCCATTCTTACCCAGAGTGGGTTGAAGAAAGCACTACACGGGAGGGAGAAAAAGCCTCACGACATGAAGGAAGAAGAAACTGGCAGGAATTGAATGAGAAAGCCTTGACGGCTATTCAGTTTTGATTGGCGAACGAAGTGTTGGATGAGTTTTCTTTAGAGGAAACAACATCATCATTGTAGGAGCGAATTCAGCACCACTATCTGAAGAAGTCGTTGGCAAATCGGTTAATTCTAAAAAAACATCTCTTTCTTCTCCGCATGCATGAAGGTACGCGTATCAAGTCTTATATTACATAATTTTCCCTATTATCAATGATTTAGATAAAACAGATGTTAAGATAGAAGATAAGCATCAAGCACTTCTATTACTGTGTTCTTTACCTTCTCATATAAGAGATTTAGGGAAGCTATCACTATAGAGGCAAGTCAACAATCAAGATTAATGAGGTCAAGGAGCATCTGCTTAACAAGGACAAAATTGACACCTAGTTGACGGGTGAGTCTCTTCATGATGATTTCAGACAAGTTCATTATTCAAGGAAGAAGAGTAATAATGGAAGTTCCACGAGTAATTGAAAACATAAGAGTTTGACGTGCAACTATAGTCACAAGAAGGGGCACATAAAGTTGATTGTTGGCTTCGAAGAAGAAGAAACAACCAGATGCAAATGTCCACTGAACTGATTGGAGAAGATGAAGAACATTGCTACGTTCTATCTATTACAGACAAATCAGTTGGTAACAAAGATAAATGATTATTGATTCAGGATGTTCACAGCACATCAGTTCCAATAGGAAGATGGTCTCCTCATACACTTCAGTTCAAGAGGGAGAAGTCTTCATGGAAAATTCTGCTACAAGTAAGGTGATTGGCAAAAGAACAATCTCT
Organism: Agave tequilana; assembly: GCA_038442645.1. Taxonomy (NCBI): domain Eukaryota; kingdom Viridiplantae; phylum Streptophyta; class Magnoliopsida; order Asparagales; family Asparagaceae; genus Agave; species Agave tequilana. The sequence goes on along the minus strand of JAVJIF010011870.1, from coordinate 5,052 downwards.
TTTTCGATTTCATGATGGATGCATCACTACTCTTCAAAACGTTCGTCATATTCCCGAATCAAGGTACAATTTTATCTTCTTGGAGCCCTACATAGGGAAGGATTCAGTTTCAATTCTGAGGTGATCTTATGAAAATATCTAAAGAGGCCCATGTGAAGCTTCAAGACGAACGTATTGGCTATGTGTATATGTTGTGAAACTCAAAATTTATAATTGGTAGATTTCAATTATTCTCGACTTCAAAAGCGGCGGTTGTGGAACAATCAGAAACTACAATGGTTTGAGCTCATATGTTCAGTTGTACTCCGAAGAGAGATTGGAACTAGGCGCACAATAAGATAGTCCAAATCATAGCAAATTATCATAAATCCTGTGTAGATCAAGGAGATTGTTGGGTAATAAAAATCAGGTTGGGCCTAAACTTATTCGACCTAATCAAGTTGTGAACCCCAAGAGGGGGTTATGGAGAAGAGGGAGTGAGATGGAGATGAAGTCAAATTTATTCAATTATGCGTGGATGCGAGTACATAGAGCATAATGACTATTCTCAAACTTGGACGTAATCGAGTCAAGGGAAGATTGTTAGGATTTGTGACTGGAATACGGCATGAAGGTAGAGGAAATTTAGAGATCAAAGAGCGGACGCGAACAAGGAGCTATGTGTTGGCCCAAGAGGTTACACTCTCCATTGTTTTGTGTTGATGATAACAAACCAAATAAGTGCTATTTGGTACTAATGTTTTGATCTAGATGAATTTCAGGTTTTGTACCATGTTAGAGCTCATTCGCTTCGCTTTTGCAAAAACTTCTAAGTTCCACATAGCAATGAAGGCAAATTGCACATCAAGGAAGGATCATAGAAGAGAAGGCAATTGCAAGGCATTGGATGGCTCAAAGATTGCTTCAGAGGCCTTAGGATTTATTTTATAGCTTTATAGCATGTTAAAGAATAGAGAGTAGGTTTGAAGCTCAAACACACACGTTTTCACGCGTATGCCTTTTCCAAGTTTATTTCCTATAAAATATACAAAAATATTTTAACACTAATTCTTCTTCCTACAAATCTGTTTTTTATGTTGTATATTGATTTTATGTTCAAAATAGTTTTTGATCAAAATATTTTTCCTCTCAAAATTCCCTTTGTATTTCAATTTTTGACCTGAGCCGGTCGACCGGCTATATACCACCAGTCGACCGGAGTTCTGGCAGAGTGCACGTATCCGTGTGCACGTCTGTCAGCGGTAGGGGCTACCGGTAGTCGACCGATGTTTTTAGTTTGCTCTCTGGATCTGACCAGTCGACCGGTGGGCTACCGGCCTTCGACCGATAGTTCAACCTTTAGCTTTTCGGTCGACCGGCTGGCTACCGTAGTCGACCGGTTATTTTTCAAAGTCTCAGTCAGGAGCAGTCGACTGTACCAGTCGACCGATAGTTCATAACGGTCAAATTCTTGAACTATCGGTCGACCGGGCCAGTCGACCGATATGGCCGTTGAACAGTAAACGGGCATATTTTAATTCTGTTTTAACTTGATTTTTGAAATTAAATATCCGTTGGAGGGTATATTTGGAACTAATTACTTCCTAATCTTCAGTAATTAATTCCTAAACCTAAACCCTAGCCCTCTCCTATAAATAGGGTGTTTGGGGAGAGTTCTTTACAACATTTATTCAAGAGAAAATTCAAAAGTTTGGGATATTACAAAAGAGCTTGTTTCTTGTTTTGTGCTGATATTTCTCATTCATTTTCAGAAGTGTTCTTGATATACTCTCTGAATTTGATTTTCTTTCTTCACTTACACAAGAGCTTCATTCCTTCTCAATATTCTCTAAGGACCTTTGTAAGGGAAGAGATATTTGAAAGAGAGAGTTTGTGATCTTTGATTACTTAGAAATTGTATTGTGCTGAAATTGTAGGAGTTGGGTACTCCATTTGTAATTGATCTTTGTGATAGTGAAAGTAGCTAGAATCCTCGGGGAAGGCGGGGGGGAGTAGAGCTGGGTGCTCGAAACTCGATAACATATCCTTGTGTTTGCGATTGGTTTACTTTACTTGCTATTACTTCTTGCTATTGATTGTGACTTGCATCATTCACTTGCATTCATTCTATATTTGTTGCTCATGATTCATATTTTAATTTGGCCCTTGATTAGCATTATCACCTATTCACCCCCCCCTCTAGGTGATTTCAATTGGTATCAGAGCTTGGACTCTAGGTTTGGCTTAACATCCTTAGAGAGATCCTAAAATATTGCTAATCAACATTTTCATTCATCCATTCATACACTAGTAAACATGGCCGACAACATTAAAATCCCCACCTAAATTGATGGCCTTAATTTCCTATTTGGAAGGTTAGGATGACTATATTTTTTGCAATCACTAGGTAGCTTAGTTGCCAAATCCTGACCAAACCCTATGAGGCACCCGATGGTGATGAGGGCACTTGGACCGACCTTGACTTTAAGATGTATGAGGCTAACTCAAAAGCCCAAAACTCCCTTCTTACCGCCTTGAATGAGGATGACCTTACACGTGTATTCATTGCCAATCCGCCTATGAGATGTGGCAACACTTATTGGTCACGCATGAAGGGACCTCACAAGTCAAGAGAGCCAAAGTAATCTCTTGCGGCTCAATATGAATCATTTAAGATGCTAGATGATGAAACAATTGATTGCATGATTACTCGTTCACAAAAATCACTAATGGTCTTTCTTCATTAGGTGACATCATCTCCAACGACCAAAAGGTACGCAAGTGATAGGCTCTTCCTCCATCTTGGGAGATCAAGTCTACTACCTGAAGGAATTGAACGACAAAGACGAGATGGACATCATAAGTCTCATAGGAAACCTCAAAAACCTATGAGATGGAGAAGAAAGCAAGAGAAGAGCGCTCCAACAAAGAAGAAGTCTATCGCTTTCAAGTCTTCTTCCTCCACCATTGAAGACGAAGATGAAGATGAAGAAGAAGATGAGGAGCTCTCCCTCCTCGTGCGCAACATCAAGAGGAGTACCGGAAGAACAAGCAAAAATTTCCGGAGAAAGTTTGAAGGTAAAGAGGAGCGAAAGCATTTGCTACAAATTGCCGCAAGCCCGGACACATCATGGCCGATTGCCCGGAATTCAAGAAGAAAATGACTTCCTCCTTCAAGCCAAGAAAGCAGACGAAAAGAAGGCTTACAAGGCCACTTGGGATTCGGAAAGCGAGTCCGAAGATGAAGAAAAGGCGGACACGCAAAACATGTGTTTCATGGCAAACACACCCAAGGTAACCCCTCAAACTCTTGAATCTATAGATGATAATGATGATATTTAGTAAGGAAGTTCTAGTGCATGCTTTTGTAGAACTTTCCGAAACTTATGATAACAAGAAAATGGAGTGTTTTTAAACTACAAAAGGAAGTTGCTTTCTTAATCTCAACTTGCTTTGATTTCACAAGAAAAAGAGGACCTTTCTTCTAATCTTATTTGCATTCAAAATGAATTTCATTCTTATAAGATTTCTTGTAAGGGTAAAACTCCTATTGTTGATAATAATGAAATTTTTCTTAAAAGCTAAAATGAGTGATTTTGAAAAAGTTTTAAAGATTGTGCTTTTAATACAAAGAAACTTGAAGAAAAATTTCCAAAAGCATACATCTCATGCTAAAGTTTCTCATGATAAGATTCCACATGCTCATACTTCTAATGCTTCTCATGCTAAATCTTTTCATGCTCACAATGCCAATGCTCACAAAACACACACCCATTATGCATTTAAATATGGTAGAGTTTATAGATGTACATATTGTGGCAAAAATGGACATTAGCTAAATTTTGTTATGATAAATTGCATAGCTCAAAAATCTTGTTTGGGTTAATGGTTCTAACCCTCATGGACCCAAGAAAATGTGGGTACCAAAATCAAGTCCTAAAATGTTTGATGTAGGTACACACCAAGGCTCCAAGACGCAAGGGAGCGGTGGTACCTTGATAGTGGTTGTTCAAGGCACATGACATGGGATATCAACAACTTCACAACCCTATCAAGGTACATGGAAGGTGGCTCCGTCACCTTCGGGGATGATTCCAAAGGCAAGATAATTGGTATAGGTAACATTCAGTTGGTTCATCTCCTATTATAGAGAATGTTGTTTTAGTTGATGGTTTGAAGCATAATTTACTTAGTATTAGTCAATTTGTGATCGTGGTCTTAAAGTTGTTTTGATGATACTTCTTGTAAATTTTTGATATTAAATCGAATGATTGTATTTTGACCGGTTTCGTGATGACAATGTTTATATAATTGACATGCTTAATGTAGAGTGTCTACTAAGTGTTTAAATGCTTTGATGAAAATTCATGGCTTTGGCATAGAAGATTAGGACATGCATCTTTTGAACATATTTCTAGAATTAATTCAAAGGAATTGGTGAAGGGTATTCCTTGCTTGAGTTTTGAGAAAGACCGCATTTGTAGTGCGTGCCAACTTGGGAAACAAACCAAGTCTTCCTTTAAACCAATCAAGGATATCATGTCAACTAGACTCTAGAATTAATTCATATGGATTTATTTGGACCAACTAAAACTAAAAGCTTAAATGGAAGTAGATTTGCATTTGTTTTAGTTGATGATTTCTCTCGATTTACTTGGGTTTTCTTTTGTAAAATAAAGATCAAACTTTTTCTCACTTTAGATTTTTAGAAAAAGAGTTGAAAAAGAGAAAGGTTTTCCGATTTTGAGAATAAGGAGTGATAGAGGTGGTGAGTTTGTTAACCAACTCTTCATGACTTATTGTGATGAAAAGGGAATTAAGCATGAAATGTCTTGTCCTAGAACTCCACAACAAAATGGAGTTGTAGAAAGGAAAAATAGAACACTTCAAGAGATGGCTAGGACAATGATAAGTGAATACGACCTCCCTCAATATTATGGGCCGAGGCGTAAACACCGCATGCTATATATCGAATCGTATTTATTTATGCAAAAATTCTTCGAAAACTCTTTTGAAATGTTATCATTTTAGAAAACCAAATGTTTCCTATTTCAAAGTTTTTGGATGCAAATG